>VZSE01002468.1:402876-443214 GCA_013398275.1 Promerops cafer | reverse complement strand
ATTTTAGAAGGGAAAAAAAAAAAATTATTGCGCAGATGTTAATTGTGGCCAGAGAAGAGCAGAGTGAGAACATGTGAGAGGAACAACTTCGCAGACACCAAGGTCGGTGGAGGCAGAGAGGTGAAGGTGCTCCAGGCACCAGAGCTGAGATTCCCCTGCAGTCATGATGAAGACCATGGTGAAGCAGGGTATCCCTCTTGCAGCCCATGGAGGTCCGTGGGGATGCAGAGAGCCACTTGTAACCCATGGAGGAGCCCCATGGTGGAACAGGTGGATGCCTGAAAGTAGGCTTTGACTCCGTGGGAAGCCTGTGCTGGAGCAGGCTCCTGCCAGGGACCCCTGGAGAGAGGAGCCCACACTGCAGCAGGTTCCCTGGCAGGACTTGTGATCCTGTGGGGGACTCACTCTGGAGCAGGCTGTTCCTGAAGGAGTGCTGCCCGTGCACGAGTGGGGCATGCTGCAGCAGGCCCGTGGGAGGGACCTGCTGGAGGAGCAGGGGAAGGACCCCTCTCTCTCCCTGAGCAGCGGCAGAAACAACGTGTGATGATGAACTGGCCGTAATCTCCATTCCCTCTCTCCCTGCGCCGCTGCGGGGCGGGAGGGTCGGAAGGGGAAAGGTGCTTTTAAGATTTATTTCACTTCTCATTATCCTGCTCTGATTTTGTTCTTAGTAAATTCAATTATTATCCCCAAGTTCAGCCTGCTTTGCCGGCGACGGTAATCGATTTGTGATCTCCCCCGGTCGCTGTCTCAACCCGTGAACCTTTCGTTATTCTCTCTCCGCTGCCCACTTGCGGCAGGGAGCGATAGAGCGGCGTCGGTGGGGCGCGGTACCGGCCCGGGGCCATCCCACACGCCGCCACGGCGCGCGGAAGGGGCGGGACGGGGGAGCGGCGGCGGCGGCGATTGGACGGAGGGCGGGAAGGGGGCGAAGCCNCATGGCGGCGCCCAGCGCGGCGGTGAGTGATGGGCCCGGGCGGCTCCGCGCCCTCCCCGCCGCCCGGCGCTGAGACCCCGCTTCTCTCCTTTCCCCGCCGCAGGAGCAGCGTTGGCTACGGGCGGCTCGGGACTTCGTTCGCCGGGCGCTCCCGGGGCCGGACGGGCAGGAGGCAGCAGCGCTGGAGGCGGTGCTGCGGTGCCTGCGGAGCGCGGGCGGCGGGACGCTGCCGCTCGCCTACAGGTGACAGCGGGGCGGGGCGGGGGTCCGGTGCCCACGCGCGGCGCTCCCGGGAGCTCGGCACGGCTCGTTCCTGCGCGATGCCCGCCCCGGATGCCGGCTGTGGGAGGGATGTTATCGAGCAGGGGTGACCGCGCGCGTTTCTTTGGCCTCGGCGCGGCCCCGGCCGCCCTTGCGGTGTGATTAAGCACCGTTTCCGCCTGTCTGCGGCAGGTAGAACGTGTAACCAGAGCGGGGCATCTCGCCGAGGCGAACTGCCGCACTGTGCAGCGTTTGCAGGGCAGCTTCCCGGTTGGATCCTGCTAGCTCGCACGGGAGCATATTCCTGAGTGTGAAAAACGAGGTTCACTTCTGGTAAAATATAAAAGGTTTAATAAGACTAAAGACAATAGGAGACAGACATAAAGCAAATGGTTAATATGTCTGGGTGCCTCGGCATTCAGCCAAGAAGCACACCTTAACTCCAAGAAGCATTCCCTTATATACGTTTTTACCAATTCCCCCCCTTCTTTCATCTTGTAAATCAGCATTTTCTTATCTTCCTCTGCATCTTTTTATTTTGCTAGTCTGTGCATTGTTCTGATCAATAATTTTCTTCTCCTGTATTCAACTGTCATTTCTATCCGGACAGATTGATCTCTAGTCTATTTTGTACTTTCCTGAGTTAGCAAAAGCTTTTCTTCACATCCTGTTATTTCTAAGCTTTGTCAGCAACGAAAGAAACTATATTCATGCAATAAAAGTTTTTCAACATTATACATGCAGTATTCACTTCAACATTAGTGAAAAGCCCATAATATAATACATACTCATAACATATAGTTAGGGCTACATGCATTAACTTATACATTATTCAAACATTTCTTTGAGTTTAGGTGTCACAGTGGTCTATTGTTTTCGGAGTCTTCCTGTCTTAGCTCATCATCAATAAATTTTGGGTGACTTGTTTTTACACTCTCCTTGAGAAGAGTTATGTGTCTTCCTCCCCTCTTCCGGGCATTTCCTCCCATCTCCTATTCTGGTTTGTGTTACTGTTATCACATAGATAAGTCAAGAAAAAGGTAACCTTACATATTTTAGTCACACAAAGGACCCACACGGCTAGCAATACATACTTAACTTACGAGATTGCAAGCGACCAAAATCATAATTTAAACTAGATTTAAATACTAATCAACAACATACAAATGAGAAAGCCAACCTTGTTATATGTGTTTACAACACTGAGCAGGTCTCCGAACCTGTTGGCCTGCAGAGCTCAGCATTCGATTGTGCTCTCTTAAAAAAAGGGAATCAAGGATAACATGGTCCATATTTTAGTTGACAAAAGGTTTTTGGGTGCTCACCGTCATGAAAAACATGCAGCTTGTTGAGAGATATCCATATTGGAAAGTTTGGCTTGTCTGGATCTGTTTCTTTCTCCAGCTTGTGGGAGAATTAAAATCTCTGGCACGGCCAGTTTTGGGAGAAAAGGTCAAATGGAATTGATTAGGGATTTGTGACCTTTAACTAAGAGTTAATAAATGTAGGTGGTTGATCTTTCACACAAGCTAAACCTATCTTGTTTAAGCCATATTTTTTCTGGTGTATTTTATGACATTTAAACCAGACTTTGGTTTATATTCAGGAGAATCTAAAGAGTTGAAGGTACCTGGCATTTATCTCCTGTGAGGCCAGAGGTCTGTTTGTGAGCATGGTGCTACGTCCACAGCTAACCATCAAGCTCTAAAGCATGAGGAGAGAGTCTGTTTGCTTCTGTATGTGATAACCATGAGCCAGTGTCCTGCTGTAGTTCTGGTTTCTCCCAAAAAGCACTCAGCACATTTGACAAAAACATGAGCAGCCCTGTGGTTTTGTGGATCATAGCTACCAGTATTACTCCTGGTGGTGCTCTGTCTCTGAAGATGGAGCAGTTTCAGCTAATGGACTTTTCAGAAAATCCCCTGTTCGTTTTCCTGCAAAATTCACAGCATAAGTGCCTGCATAAATTTATGTCCTCTGATTAATTTTTCTATATCTAATTGCTATTTACTGCTGATTCAGACCCATCACTCATCTGGACTAGTTTCTTGCTTTGGACTTTTGATCCCTGACTAATCGAGTGAAATGAATTCACATCCTTTGAATTTGATTATGTCCTGCTACTGAGCAAGTGGGTATTGTGAATATAGCTCCAGTTTCACAACCTAAAATTGTCAGTGAAGCTCACTGGAAACTTTGGTCACTGTGACCAAAGTCACAGGCTGGAGAACAGTTTGTGTTGGCCCTTTCAGTGTTGATATTAGGGTACTTTGCAAACTGAGTTCTTCGTACATCCTGCTATATTCTTGCTTTTTTTTTTTTTCCTTTTCTTTTTCTCCAGTTTCATCTCCATCTCTGACCTACAGCATCAGCAGCACATACCCTGCTGCAGCCACCTGAGCTGGAGCACTAATGAATTTAAGGAATGGTCTCATCAAGGACAAGGTGCTTTACCCATGCAGAGCACTTTGCCAAGGGCTTACCTGATCCTGGTTGGCTATTTAGCAGATGGAAGGCAAGAAAACAAAGAAAAGCTGGTAGATGGTTGGCTATACGTGAAGGACAATACTGGGATAATTCCATGTGAGGTATGTCCTCGGTCTGAGGGGTTCTGTGTTTATTCCCACTTCTGGGGCAGTGTCACAAACCACCAGGGGCTTCAGGTGTTCTGCCAGAGTCTAGTGAAGGAAATAACACTTCTCTGTAACAGGCAGAATAACAGCAAGCTCACATCCTGGGTAGGGGATAGAACATGTGAAATGTGCCATTGCTAGGAGAAGAAATATTGAATGTACCAGCGTGGAAAAAAGAGACGTTCAGTCCAGTTCTGTTCTGTTCTGTTCACCACAGTACAAGGTGACCTGGGAGACCTTCCCACTCTTTGCTGAATTCCAACTAGTGGAGCAGAAGTAACTTTCTGGAGAGTTGTACTGCATGTTCAGTGATGCATTGATGACATACTTTCAGGAAACAATAGCTTGCATGACAGTTGACTTAAAAGCCTCCTGAAGGTAATTGCTGGTGGAGTTGAGATAACAAATAACCCCTAGAGTGATGATGACAGAGCACTGAAGTTGTGCTTTCCAAGGAGACAAAGTCTAGGAAAAAGTTGTATTGGTAAGAACTTCTAACTGAAATCACAGGGGCAAAAGAAAGCAGGCAAGAATTTCAAAAAAATAATCTGAAAATAACTAAGCCTTGCAGTGAATTAATTACCACCTTTCTGTGAGGTTGTGACTATAACCATGAAGTGCTTGCTGTAGAGCTCAGCAAGTCTGTTCCAGATTTGCATCTGGAAGGACAGAAGTTCTCTGTGCAAGGAGTGGGCAGAAAACACTGCTGTCGTTTAGTGATGAAGCTCGGCAGTAGGAGAAGAGTTTGTGATGCACATGCAAGGGTGTATTGGTAATGAACACTGTAAGTAGTGCTGAGAAAACAAACTGAAACTCATCTCAAGCTTCAGTCTCGTTATCTTTTGGTTTAGCTCTTGCACTTTGAACTGGAGTGGCTGGAGTCACTGTTTGTCTTCCCAAGCTGGTCATATATACCACAGACAGAGCAGAGTGCAGCAGGGTACTTGGAAATCCTGGTGGATCCAGTGCCAGTAAATGCCCTCAAGGAAGTACTTCACAGAATTCCAGTCACCTCTCCAGTGCAAGCTGAGCCACTGCTTACCTCCAGGTAAACACCTACTGTGCCCAACTCCATCATAGCACTGCTGCTCTGGCTTGGCAGGTAACATGAAGAGCACTTGGCTTAGAAGGAGACAAATTCTATTTCTGCCACATGTGGAAGCGTAGCAGTGGAAGTAAAAGTTATACAACAAAGCACTTTTCTTTAATCATCTGTTTCCCAGGAGTTTATAGGAAGTTTTTGTTCTGTAATTTGAAAAAATAAGACCAATTTTAAGTATTTCTAGATGTAATTTCAAATTATAGAAAGAATATTAGAACAGTGTTGATTCAACTGCCTTTGAGGCTAAAATTCACTCTTTATTAGCACAACTTTTTTTTTTTTTTTTAAATCTCCAGTGAACCAAAAGAATACTTAAAAGTAATCCTGTATTTTATTATGATGTTAATATGTGCCACTGGCCAAGTTCTTATCAGAATACTGACATAAAAGTACCAGTGAAATGTCAACTGTGCTTTAGTTTACAGTATGTGAAAATGAGCCAATGGAATTGCAAATCTCACTAAGTTGATAATTTCAAGTCATGCTAGATCATGTTTTATCTTCTTGAGTAGAGAATTCTTGGTGTAATTTAATTACAATAAAATGTCACTAATCATGCTGCTTTCATTTCTTTTCACTTATCTTTTGTTTTTATTGGATTTTTCTGCTTCTAAGAAAGTAATTTTAAGCTTAAGTGTTTGATTTAGCACAAGGGACCTTTCTAAACAAGAAAACTATTTCTATATTACAGTATATGTTCTCAAGCTTTTAACATAAAGCTCCTCTGTTATTGACTGATATCTGACCAATTTTCCATGTTACAACAAAAATGTTACAGTGAGGTGCTGGTACTACTGTGTGTCTACTGGTTGGGTTTTTTTTAAAGTCATAAAGTTAGATAATTGTTTAGATCTTTTGGAATCGAGAATGGTTTTGTTCAGAGTACGTGGGATGGTTATATTCAAGTCCAGTAGGAGCTGAAATGAAAACTACAAACATAAATTTTTTTGAAATTACTTTTTCTTTTAATCTTTTGAAACATAGGTTTGAAACAACAAACAGAATTGATTCAAGAAATATCATCTCTCTCGCCTCTCATCTGCTTTCAGTTTCGCTGCTCTTTCACTCTGTGTCAAGTTTGATAGAAAGACTCCGTTGTTGCTTTCAGGCCTCTTGTTTATAGGCTTAGAGCTTCCACAGTGCCATGTTCCATGGACCTACAAATCTGAGTTCTATTTCCTGAAGAAGAATTGCTTGGGACTTTTTTCTTCTCCTTTAGACCAACAATTAGTTTCTTGTTTGTGGTAAAATTTTTTATAACCTGGCTGTTGTCATGAAGTGTGTGAATTTGTTCTTCTCTTCCTTCTGTCTTCAAATACTAAAATGTCAAAGGGATTTAGTATAGAAAAGTTAAAGTACAAATTTTGTAGCCAGATATTGTTTTGAAAACCTCTCTGAGAGATTGACCATATTACTTCATTGGATCCATTATTCCCAGAAAGTACATGCTTTATTTGTTTATTTTGCTTTTGGGATACTTTTGCGATTTCTTTCATCTTTGATTTCAGTTGCCTCTTCAATTGCCTTCTAGGATTCCATATAAGAGAAGATCAAAGCTTACTGTATCAGGGGAATTGACCAGACTCGGGCCTCTCCTTTGTGTTCACCACAAGACATTCTTCTTTCTGTTTCTGAAGTGCTTTGCCTCCGCTGTTTGTGTCCCTGTGCTGGTGCAAGTAAGTCCTTGGAATTTTGCTCACAAATTCACTGTCTGGATCTGTGTGTGTGCTAGCTGATTAATTCTTTGAAGCTTGCCATTGATTTCCCAGTTTGATTTATTCTTCCTTTTACTAGTGATATATTTTTAATTGCACCCAGTGTACAATAGTCTTGGTATATAAGAAGTCTAGTTCTGTGCCCTGCAGAAATACAGTCCTTCTCTGTCATGCAGTTGCAGTGACCCTGAATGACTTGCAGATACAGCCCTTTTACTAAGAGTGTGAGGCAATCCTCTGGGCGGAAAAGAGGTTTTTGGGTGGGGTTATTTAGATCGGGAAGAACTTTTTTCACTGGAGTTGGTGCTGATGTTGCTTTTGGCTTCTTTTCTCTAGAAACCCAGCCAGCTGCTGTGGCATCATGTCTTCCAGCTGGGTCACAGGTACACAATCACAGGCCTAAGCGTGTCCAGCCTGAAGAAATCTGGACAAACGATGTTCGTCACCAGTGTTTCCTCCTGCCTTCTGCCCTACTGTGCAGAGCAGGTGAGGGAGCAGCCACTGAACAGTGCTTGGCAAGGAGAATCCACTCAGTCTTCTCTCCTTGAGACTGCTGAGCAGCTCAGTTGCTCCTTGCAGCTGGGGGCTGAAGAGGAGAGGCCAAGACCAACCAAAGAGTCCAAGATCATCTCCTATGTGGTAAGGATTCTTAGGCCTAGCCTTCACCCACACATGCATTGGCGTTTCAGCTCCCGGCCTGCAAGGAGCATTATTTTCATCATGAGTTTATTTTCTTGCTGCTCAGGCATGTGGGTCTCTTATATTTTGTGACTGTCTACAGTCCTCTTACTTTCTGTTTGCTTTCTGTTTAGGGATTTGTCACCAAAATACTCAATGTCCAAGCTGGTCTCTTTTTACTGGATAACCAAGTCTGCTTGTGCCTTGCTTACCAGCCGCTGCTGAACTCTGCACGGGGACTCCGACCAGGAGCCTGTGTGGAGGTAGGCTGAGATTTGCAAGGTCATGAAGTATTCAGTGGAAAAGGCTCAAGCCCTGGGGATGGCTTGTGAGTGTGTGGGTCAACAGAAGGCTATGGGAACATGGGAATTATTTCAGCAAGTATCTGGAACAAAACTGGAGATCTTACTGCCTAGACTCAGTCATGAGAATTGATATGATTCTTATCTGATTCCTCCCTAAACTCTGCTCCATGCCTCAGGCCTGATTTAGACAATCCAGTAGAGTGAGAAAGGATTTAAGGTGGGGTAACAGTTTTGGGGAGTCATGGCAGACTGGCTCTTCTTTTACACCCTGTGTCTGTGTATCCCAGCTCATTGACGTCCACCTCCTGCAGAAGCCTCTGGTGTCCTTCCCTTTCACCGTACTTGGTGCTTGCCTGAGCAGCATGGTTGTGCTGAAGAGTTTTTCAAGGCTCAGCACCCCCTACCAGCCACTGGCCTCTTCAGGAAATCTCTGCTTACAGCTGCTCTTCCGCTTCAATCTTGGAATGCCGCTGTACCTCTGGCTGGTGAGCCTCCTGGAGACGTTTGAGGAGAGGTGAGGACAATTCTTCTGAAGTCAGGCTATGCCTGAATGTGCTTTGTAGGTTACCTGGGTGTCTTCTAGACCAAAGGATTACAAAATTACTGTGCTTGGGTACTACAAACAGCAATTGCTTCTGGTTTATTGGCCTAAGTAAGCCATTTATCCAGACTTCACATCATGTCCCGTTGCTTGTTACCTTGCAGTTACTCTTATGAGAAAAGCCGGCACATTTTTTAAGTGCAGGTGAAGTAAAGGTCTTGGGAAGCTGCGGTGCTTCAGAGCATTGTACTCACATAATCCTGCCTGGAATGCTTTGTCCTGAATTACAGAAGCACCACGGGGTGTCTGCCTGCCAATGTGGTTTGCTTGGCAGATCAAGGTGGGCACGGAGGCTGAAGCTGGAAACTGGTGCTACAGCTAGATCACAACTGATATAAAGGCTCTTGTGTCCTGACTGTGCACAGAAGCAGCAGCAGGTGCTCAGCATATCACTTTGAGATATTCTGAGTGTTGCCAGGAGTGTGATCATTTGTTTGGGAGTCTCTGTCTTGGCAGATTTTCCCACCCATGCTTACCTCCGAGTCTTCCAGATGGCTTCCTGCTCTTTCAGATGCTGCACTCTGTTCACAGGACAGCTGTGGGCCAGTTTCTGTGTTTCCTTCTGGCTTCAGTTAGTGAAAATATGTGTGTTTGTTCTGAAGCAGTTACGGTTGATCACTGTCACTGCTGCCTTGGACTTTAAAGTATATACATTTTGCTCTAAGTCAAGTAGCAGTTTATAGAATGCTCAGTGTTCCTGTGCTTTACTGGCACTGTGGAATTTTGACATGCTACCAATAAAACAGCTTCAGTTTTGCCTTGGGAATTATGGTAGCTGTAAGTTTCAGGTTTTATCTTTTCCACTTTCTTTAAATGGGATTGCTCAGTCCTGGTACTGCTTAAAAATTGCTACAGTGAGTGCTATCTCTCTTCATTTGAGTTCGCTTTCTGTCATATTTTGGCTGGCAGTGTGATCACTTCCAGCCATTCAAAAGCAGTAAGCTAAACTTATGAAATTAATTCTACATGAGGAAATATTGGAGTAAGAATAGTCTGTAGTTGTTTCTGACTTGTGTTTTTTGCATTCTGTGAAAGAAAGCCAAGAGTACCTAACATGAGTAATTGTATCAAGCCCAGCCAAAAGGTATGGAGATCCATTTGTGTGGCTTAGAGGGAGATTTATCTTCATGTCATTTGTTTATCTGGCCATTTGAGTTTTGAGATTTTTCCTGTCTGTCCATTTCTCTGGATTTTCCTGTTCCTTGTCTGCCCAACATAATTTGCATTGGCCTTCAATGCTCTGTTTTTCAATCACTTCATGTTTTGTGATCTCTTTAGTTCTTGTCCTATACAGCATATTCACTCAAAACAAGCAGAAGGAGTCCCTGGCTTAGATGCAAGACTCACTAAAATGCAAGGACTGCTTGTGCTTTTAATGGTCATAACTTCTTTTCAGGTTTTCTTCTTTCTTTGACCGCCGTCGACTGCTTAGCTCTACACACCAAAACCCTGGAGCTGCTGAAAAGTTCCTTGTCCCCCTTCTGCAAGCTATGGTGCCAGAAAGAGAAGAAACAAGAGATATTTATAATGAAATTCTATCAAAAATACACCAGTGTCCCCTGCAGAAAGTGAGCCAATGTTCTTTGAGCTGTTTCCGGTTTGTCTGATGCGAAGAAACTCATCTGATTCATTCTTTCTCTCTTTTGTTCAAAGTATTTGACTCTGAACCCTCCATGCCAGGCCCCATCTCTGTCTGCAGTTTGCCGTGTGGCAGAACAGAAGAGCTGGGAAAGCTTCAGTCCATCACAGTTGCTTTCCCCCTTGGAAGCACAGCATATGGGCACCCAGGAGCTGAATCGCAGGCTGGCCTGGTCCTACTGCACACTCTCAGCAGAAAGTTTCCAGCCCCAACTGGTAATTACCTCATTCTCTTTACTGTCTGTGCCTTGAGAGCTCCTGGTTCTCACCATGCCTTCCACCCCCCTGGCCAGTGCATGCCTCTTCCTCCTGTTAGGGAATGACACTGCTTTTCTCACTGTGGTATGTTGAAAACAGACTGAATTTGAGCTGCTGCTACACACACTTTGATTTATGGCTTTCAAAGATAGGAATTGTTTGATGCTCTTTGCAGCTTCCTTTCTGTTGTAGATACTCCTGGGTGTGCTGAGGGTCTCCTCCAGGAGCAGTTCCCTCCAGCTGCAGGACAAGAGCAGCACGCTTCCCTGTGTGATCTCCCATAAGGATGGTAGCCCCTTTGCCCAGACTACTCTCAAAGGTATGTCCCACTAAACTGTATTTGAGTGCTGAGCTTTTGCTCTTCTGTCTTTCAGCTCCAAAACAAGGAAGAAGAGATGTTGCGTGGAGATGCTGAACTGTCACTGCCTGACCTTGTGACTTTAAAATGAGGATATTGACCTTACTGGTTTTATGTTCTCTTTTTATTTAGCTCAGCTCTTTTCTCTGACGTGTTTGCAGGATCACTCTTGCAGGTGGAAAACTACCAGCTTGTAGTGGAGAGATTCCTTAAGACTGATTTTCCCTCCTGGGAACACCTGGAAAATCTGGAGCATGTGAGAGAGAAAAAAACTAGGTGAGTCCCTTTATTCAGTGTGCAGGTAAAATCATCACTTTCCAGTTCCATGAGTGTTTTGGACTATGGTAAGCCTTCTTACCAACATAGCATTTCAGTGCCAAAGTAACTGTTCTTTGCTATTTGCATAAAATGAGCTCTTTCTCAGCAACAAAGCCACTATCTCCCTTTTGTTCAAAGTACATGTAGCCTGAGAGCTGCCCTCCACTCTTTCCCACTGCTCCTGCTGAGTACCTGTGGGCACTCACCAGATGTTTTTTCCAGACAAGCATTTGTTTTGGACAGCCACGGGTCAGGAATAGGGAGTTTCACTGTTACCATTTGTCATTTCAGTGTCTATGTGCAGTTCTACTTTGAGGATGTTCAGGTTCTCCATGCTGCTGAAGGACAAATCCAGAAAGGCCTTAGGAGTGGAAACAGCTCGTCTTTGAGGAAGAAGAAAGATGGCAGCACAACATCTGAGCTGGAAACCCCAGAGGCAAAAATGCTGAAATTGGAGGATGCCAAGGCAGATACTGGCAGAGATGAGACCTGTCAGGGGGGCCAGAGCAGCACGAGAACAACGAGCTGTGTATCTCACCTCTTCTTGGTTACCCAGAAAGAGGGTCTCATGTTGCGCAATTACCAACTGCCTGCAGAAGAAGACAAAGAAGCACAGCAGCCGCAGCGCAGTTTCCAAGCCACAGTGCTGTGGCTGGGCAGACCACGGCTTTGGAGCCACCCCAGAGAAACTGGGAATCTATCAGAGCTGGAGGAGACTGGCTGTGATGGAAAAGAGGGTGTAACGCAGCAAGAAGTGAGTCAGCTTTGGGGTGTGGTTTGATAAGTCTGGGAGCTGGCTCCTCAGTGAGCCTGTGTGGTAATTTACTATCAATGGGAGAGTGATTTTTGTGTTGGGTACCGTTGTGTGTTTGTGCTGGCAAATTCCTTCTTGCACCCCAAGCAAGTTCCATCTCCTCTCTGTCACCTTCCTGTAAATGCATCTGCCTTCTCTTACTCTTGGTGGTGCTAACTTTACTTCTCAATCAAGACCTCCTCTGGGCTGGGCTTGCTCTCTTTTTACTGTATTTTTCATTCCATACCTAAGAGTTCTCATCACCTTCTCTCTCTCTTGTCCCTTCCCCCACCAGGCACTACTGCTCTTTATGGGGAAGTCTCTGCGATGGTTTCCATTCCTGCACGTGGATGGACTGTATCGCTTCACTGCGCCCTGCTGCTCGGTAAGAGAGAGCCTGTCGTGCTGTTCTCTTGGAGACTTCTGCTGAACTGCATGTGGGAGTTGAGGAGTCAGGGGGTGACTAAGCTGTTTTCAAGGTTTGGAATTTCCTTCCGTCTTTGCAAGAAACTGCTTGTGTTCTGTGTTTGATTAAAATTCTCAGAGCTTTGAGTTCAGTGGAATTTTTTTTTGTTCTGTAAACCATTATTCTTCACTTTTTCCCTCTATAACTTTAATCTCCTTCCTTCTAATAGTCTTCTGTCTTGCCTTATCACTCTTATCTCAGGACTTGGAAGTGTTTGACAAGCTCTATTTTCCACCTGTGCCAACAACATCCCTGAGCAGGGCATCCTGCCCCCTGTGCCTGCCTGTCCAAGATAGCTGGCACTTACAGCATGAGACCTGGATCTCCTGTCTGCCTGAGCACCAGGTATGCAGTGCCTTATTGAGCAGGGCTTTCACAGGCTACTTGTAGATCTCTCCAGAGCTAGCTAGAAATTATCACTACAGAGTATCTTGTTGGTGAGACTGTTCTGCTCTAAGTTCCATCAGAGGCTGCTGCTGAGCTTCATATTTTCCTGCTTCAGAATTCATCTGGAGAGGAAGCATGAGTTGCATGACCTAGCTCTGAGCACGCAGAGCTTGTCTTTTCTGCTCTGGCTGGGGATGCCTGTAATCTGCAACCTATCTGAGGCTGTGTCTCCCTCACTTCTAGCTGACAGCCATGTCAGGCATGGACCAGAGAACTGCCTCCATTCCAGAAGTGCTTAGCAGCAGGTATGTTGGTCTGCCCCAAATCACAAGCAACTGTGTCTTAGGGAATGGCTCTGTGGTAATTTTTATTGGGAAGTGCTATATTAAACTGCAATGAAATATCCACCCTAGGCATATGGTTTGGAAAACCTGCGTGCAAGTAGTTCAGACTTCTTCCATCCTGGTTATTGAAGCTAAAGATTTGTAGGTGCTGAACTGCAAAATGGTGTCTAGAAAATGGTTCAGCTACTGGTGGTGTGGACTGAGTCCCAGAGGTGTCTGCCAAATTCCTGTCAGAAGTAGAAACAAGCACAGCAGGGAAAATCAGACTGAATGTATATTTTTGGGATTTTTTTGTTTTAGATTTTTTTAGTGTACCTTGCTCAAACAAATACTAAGGTTAGAAGCTTTTCTGTTCAAAGCATGTTTAATCTGGGGTGATGTGCATGTACACTGGAGTTTTCACCAGTGCTTTATGAAAAACTGTGTTTTCTTTGCTTGGCTTCTTCCTCTAATTCAGAAAAACAGGAGTTTAGCAGATAGGAAGGCTGTAGTGCCACACCCTTCATCTTCACTGCTGAGCCTAAAGCAGCACAATGCAAGGTGAAGGGGCCTCTTGTCCATGGGAGGGGTAGGCTGCAGCAAGCTGCCCTCCATCCAGTAGCTCAGGTGCTCAAGGGCAGGTTCCCCAGAAACTAGGCTTAACCAACTGTACTCCACTTTGTGGCAATCTTGAAGTCAGGCCTTCTTCCCCTCCCTTTGTCTTCAGGCAGGACAAAAATCCTGGTCTGCTCTCAGTTTCACAGGTTCCCTTGTTTCTTTCTGTGGTGAGATCGTGGAGAGGACCCTGTGTGCCTCTCCCAGGAATGAGAAGCCACCTGGGTTTGTTGGCCTTCCCAAGCAGAAAGGTAAGATTGTAGCAGCCTGTTGAGAAGCAACAGATTGATTTGCTTCTTTCTGTTTCAGAGAGCGAGTGCACTTGGCTAAGTGTGCTGCTGTGTCTGGGAATAGTGGAAGTATGCCAGGATGTTGCATCCTGTTGCATGTCAAAGGGCTTGGAAAACTGCACACTGCATATGTGGAGATGGGAATGGGAATGCAGTACCCAGAAAACCTGGGAGGTGGAACAGTGATAGCCTCATCGTGATGGGAGGAAGAACCCCTCTAGCAGGCCCAGCTCAGTGACAGGCCATGCTGCCTGTGTGAGTGAGCTCACTGTCTGTGTGGTTCTGTGCCTCCTCAGAGACTCTGCTGTCCGGGGATCACAGCGTAAAGCTCAGTGTCTCAGCTGCTCCAGGCTCCCCTGTTGTGATGGACATTTACATTACTGCCACCTACCTGCAGCATCTCCGGGGTTTGCTACCTGGAGCCAAGATCCTCTTCCAGAACTTGGAACGCAAGATCTCAAGGTGCTCCTGTGTTTAGAGCCCTGGTCTCTCTTGACTGTCTTTGAAACCATCTCTTAATCTGACCTCCCACGTGGACTTTCCTCATCCCTTGTCCAAACCTTCATGTCCCCCAGTCCCTTACCATAAATTATTTTCCTACCATGTTACAAATGAAGATCAGCCCAGCCATCCCAAGAAGACTTGAGTGTTTGGTTTCTGTGAGCTCTTTCTGACGTCTGCTCTTTGATATTGCAGATTCCATAATGTTTATTGCACATACATTGCTTCCAGCTGTGTGAGCATCGTATCTCTGCCAGCTTCTCACCTACCCTTTCCTTATAGGTAAGCATTGGGTCTGTTCTCATGTTACAGTGTCCCAAGAAAGGCTTCTATCTTCTAAGCTTCTCAAATTCCTATTTCTTCTAGTCCTGCAGGAGAAGCCTCATCCTCCTCACTAGTGTTTATATCCAGCTTGAAACCTCAGCTACAAAATCTGGCCCAGGCCCGGATTTTATGCCACTTGTCCTGTGTACTGACTGTGTGCCTGCAATGGATTTGCTCACTTTGCAGCTGCATCTTCAAAGAGGTATTCAAGCTTCCACAAACATAAATTGTGAGAGGTCTTGCAGATTTTTTACTCTCACACATCCTTTGCTACCATGTAGGAGAAATGAGAGTTCCTATCTCAATTGCAAACCCTCTTTCCAGTGTCTGAGAAGGACTTGCATATTAGAAAGGGACCAAAGTGATAACTGATTAGAAGTATGTATCTGATGCCAGGCAGGCTGGCAGCTAGGTCTGGGGGTGAAGTGAGGACACTGAAGAGGACAATCCTATTCTGTTAATGCTCTGCTCTTCCCATGTTCACTGCTATTGGGGATCAGCACCTTGCAGCAGGTGATTTTTCTTCCCACATAAACTTTTCCCAGGACACTCATTGGAAATGCAGCGAAATTCTTTACACCTTTGCATACTTAATTAGGGAAGGGTTAAAATAAGCAGTGGCACTTCCCTTTCTCACGTGCACCACCCATACATAGCTGTAGCTTTGTTCTTCCTTCAGGGAAGGTGCACCCGACACAATCCTCCATGTCCATCACAAACAGGAGTGAGGCAAGCCAGTGCACGGTAAGTGCTGTAGGGTTTAGGTGTGGGAAGAGGTGGGGAGGAGGGAACAAACTACACCACAAAGAGGAGGGAGAAAATCATATCAAGGATGAGATGTGGACAGAGCAGCAAAGATGGAGTTATCACATCTTCTGAGATGTGAACAAACTCTACTGAGATCTGTTGTCTGGGGTGTGACCCTTGTGAGGGAGCAGGTGTTGTCCTGCCCTCCTGATCCCAGCCTGCCTGCTCTCTGCACAGGGTGCTGGTGGAGGACGGAACAGGTGAAGCTGTGGTGCTGTGCAGGAATGAACATGTGGCAGCAGTGCTGGGCCTGAGCCTTCTCGAGTGGGAAGCTGTGCAGAACTGTGTGCAGAGCAGGGGCAGCGTGTGCATTCATCACGGGGAAGCTCCTGGAACAGGGGTGAGTGGGTTATTCCAGCAGCAATTGCAGCCTGCTGGGCTCAAGTCTCAGCTAGACAGGATTTCCCTTTGCTCTGGGTGTTCCAGAGCTTCCCTGCCTCCCTCTGAACACTCCCTGGCAACACACTCTTTCCTTCCTCAGTGTCTAGAGGAACCAGAGGACCTTGTTGCTTGCTACCTAAGGAGTCTGTGCAGGAGTCCTCTCATATGTCGCCCTATCCTGTTGGATTTCAGCCTAGACAGGAAGCCCTCCAAGATCCTGCAGCCTGGTAAGCAAGTACTGCTGGCTTTTCTAATATTTAGTGTGGGAAGGAAGGGAGGAGGCATCTTACCAGGTTGAGGAAGGAGAGGTGCCTTCACTGCCCACAAAGTAAGATCTTTGATGCATTTCCTGGAATTTCGATTTCTGTAGTATAGAACTAAGTTGTGTCTTACGAGATCCATGGCTATAAAAATAGAAAAAAAAAATTATGGAAATCACTAAAACAACATACATTAATTCCTCTACTTCACACAGAAACATAAAACTGTTGTTGAGAAAGATTCCCAGTCCTTGTCTGGGACAGGAATCTGATCAGCCAGAGTTACTGTGCAGACCTCTCAAATCAAGTGGGTTTTGACTTTAGGTAGGAAAGCATGTGGGGTCAATAGTAGGCCTGGAAATCCTCACCTGGAAATCACTGAATTGTTTTGAATTCATGAGCGCTGAGGTCCGAGCTCATGCTGCCACAACTGTGCAGTTGCTGTGTTAAGGGGACATTGTTCACACCAATTCTTCACAATGTTTGCACACATACCTAGAGCTTGAGTGCAGGTGCTGCAGGGGTTGATTTGCTAAGCTCACCAGAGGATGCTCTGTAGTGGAGACTTTCTGGCTGTCATGTACACTGTCTTTAAAGGCAGGTTGCTGATACTGAGAGAGGATACAAAGCTCAGTGCATCAGCTCTGTGAGCACATAGTTCACAGCATTACACAGTGTAGAATGTCTGTTTCCTCCAAGTTGGAGAGATGCTGGCAAAATGCATTCCTCTGCCTTCATCCTGGAATCATTCATCGTGCTGTCCTTTGAGGTTTAGCAGATGCCAAGCAGCTGCTGCAAGGCCTTCCCTCCCCCAGCAGCTTTTGCAGCTGTGGGCTAGAGCAGAGCCAGAGCCCTGTACTGAGTTGTTACCCGTTGTATCTTTCCCCTGCAGGTCCCCTGCAGCTGCGGAATTTTCGCTGTGGTGAAATGGAGTTCGTGTCACAAGTGGGGCCTCGTCCGAGCCTGCTGTGCCTGAAGGTGGAGGAGGTGGGACAAGATGCCTTACGCTACCTGAACAGCCAGAGGACGAGCAGGACATCCAGTTCCTGCTGAGTGGAAGCCACTGCTTAATATCTCTCCCAGTGGGAGAGGAATTATGGGAATACCTACTGTGATCGGGAGCTTTTTAATCTCCTTTCCAGTGGGAGCACAAGCCTGTGAGCACAGGGTGAAGCGAGCAGTCAAGCAGCTGCTGTGACTCGTGGAATTCCTGAATGGTCACTCTGGGCCATTGTCAACCAGTGATACTGAGCTACATTTTGTAAGAGAGATGTTCAGTGCTTCCTATGTGACAGCTTTTGCCTTGGGCCTATGGTACACAGTGTGTGCATTTTGTGTGGTAGTATCTACTAAATAAAGCTATGAAAATATTACTTAACACTGTATCTGTTTTAGTATGTATTTTAGTATTCAGTTTTACTTGCTATATGGTGACCATTAACAAAACTATACAGTTCCCACAGGGTATGGTCTTCTTAACCTAATTTAAATTATTAAAATTACACTTTTAAAGCATCTCCTTCAAGAAGAGAAGGGAAGTGAGTAAGCTGCTGTTTGGAGACTAAATCACGGTACTAAATGACGAGATGATTTGGGCATTGTTTTGTAGTTTATGAGCAGCAGCCTGAACATTAGGTGAGGCTGGTAAAAAGAGGCAGGCACTGAGCTGTGATACAGGCAGTGGGTTTATTGAGCATGAGTGAAGTATCTTCCCTCTCAAGGCCTGCTGTCCACTTCTGAGACCAAAGTGTGAGTGGCACAAGACCTGATAGATGCCACCATTCAGTAAAAGTCTGAGCTCCATCCTAAAAGGTTGCCAAAATAGCTTAAAGCAGAAGTCTCTGCCAATGTTGCTGTGACAGGCTTATTTTCTGTGGGTGCTTTCTGCAAACAGAAAAGATTTTACTAAAGCTTACTCTCCACCCTCCAGAAAGAAAACAAAAAAAACCAAAAACAAACAAACAAACAAAAAAAAACCCACAAAAACAAAACAAAACACACAAAAAAACAAAACAAAACAAAACAAAAAAAAAAAAAACCCACCCCAAAATAAACTATCTCAGCCTGAGGAAAATGTTGACCATAAATGGTAAGACAAAGATCAAATCTGGGTAAAAAGTGCAACTGAAAGTAGTCCTGTAATATGAATAACACAGACAGATAGGAAGTGCCAGGTAACATTTATAAAACAAAAAAAGGAAAATTCAGCTCTATTGTTATATCTGGGCTTAATAACTTTGCTTCTGAACTTGAACCTTACAGTAGTATCTTAATAGTTTCCTTTTCCTCCTCATACTGTATGTTAGTTTTCTGTCTGCTGTCTGCTTACCTGTTCCTCTTTTATTTTGCATTACAAATGCAATCATCACTCCTCATATGGGACTTCAGATGTGGTTTGTCTTTGCCACGATATTCCAAGCCTGCTGGCAGTTTTCTAACCCATCGCTGTTCTGCCATTCACATCTTTTTCAGAAGGGGAGTTTGATTTTAGCATTCCAAGAAGATGGAGGAGATCAACTGGCTCTCTTATATACAGTTTTATTAGTAAAGTCAGAGAATCACAAGCCAAGAGACGGGTGAATCAAATCTGTTTGGGGGGGGAGTTAAGATTTGCTTGTTTTTAGAATTCTGAAGGAGCTGTTCTCAGCTGTATTGCGGGAAACCCTTTTCCTATTTGTGTCTGAACTTCTGCCCATTATCACAGTTCTGGTCACTGTGTTAGATCAGATAAGGGAACATATCTTGTCCTGCAATCAGAACTTTTCCTTTATGCAATTCTCCTTATCGCATTCCTTGTTCTCTTTGTGAAGCCAAACAAAGAATCCTGCTGGTGGTGTGGGTAAGAAATAACAACACAGAAAACATCAGCTAATTTCATGTTTGTACTACTGTATGCGCTGGAACCAGCAGGAACTCCTAAAGTCCTCAGCCCCAGAGGGAGGAAAGCCTGAAGTGAGTCCTGCCATCGACATAGCTGTAATACCTGTTCTGTGTGGAAAGACAGACATGTTCCTCTTAGCTGATTTTCTTTAGCTCGTCCTTTCACCAGTTCACCTCCAGGTCCTACCACCCAAAGCCAAAGCGGACGAATACTGAAGGCAGCTGTCCTGTGCTTTGGCTGTGTAAGCCTTGCTTATTCCAGTTCTGCAGGGGATTGCTCAGGCAGCTCTGGCAGCTCCCTGTAGCCATGTTCAAGGTATCCGTAGTATTTGCTGGAGACAGCACACTGTACTGTGGAGTTGAGTGAGTAAAGTGGGAGCAAGCAAGGCTTGTACTGTAGCAGGTCTTGTGAGCAAGGAGAGAGAAGAAAAAGCCCATGCTGCCTTGCAGCCATGAACTGCAGCCTGGGTCCAGAGGGTGCACAGGAAAGAGAATGAGGGGACAAGTAAGAGCTGATAGTTGATGGTGCAAGAGAAGGATCTCTGTGGTTGCAGAAAGTGATGGGAGAAGACATCAGGAAGCCTGTGGGAGGGACAAGCCATGTGTCCCACCTAAAGGTGGGGATGGGGAAAGGATGGGAAGAGGGGAAAGATGTCCCATTCTGGCAGGGTTGGTATAGGTCTGCTGCTGTAGCCAAACTCCCTAAGATGATCTACGTATCCTGTACGTATATGAGTTTCTCTTCCCAAGCTTACCTGCAGGTCTAGAAGAGTTTCCAATTGCCTTATAGAGGCTTTATATTGACAGCAGG
This sequence comes from Promerops cafer, assembly GCA_013398275.1. NCBI lineage: Eukaryota > Metazoa > Chordata > Aves > Passeriformes > Nectariniidae > Promerops > Promerops cafer. The sequence goes on along the minus strand of VZSE01002468.1, from coordinate 423,572 downwards.
TACAAGGGAAGCAGAAGCATCCAGTGACAGGCAGGAAAGGAGGATGACACTGACTCTGCATTCAGGTTCACCAGCTGCAAGTTGGTCACCTTTGTAACGCTGAAATCTGTAGCAGAAGAACAGTGAGAGGCTACCAAAACAGGAACAAAGCAGGGAAGGCAAGTAAAGTGTGTATATTTATTCCTTCCCATTTTTCTGAATATGGATGAAGATAGACCCTGCCTCTTGTACTGGAGACCAATTGCAATGAAGTCCTGGCTGTAGAAGCATTATGGCCCTTCTCATGTAGAACAGGAGAAGATACTCAGGACCTTTGGAAAGTTTGATTTTCTGTGAGTAAAATGACCTTTTAAATAAAGGGATTGGGCTAGAGTCAGAGGTATTGTCATCAATAATCACTAAAGGGGCCTGTTGGTTTGGTACACGAATGGGATCTAAGCTTAACTGGCTAAAGAAAGTACCAAAAGGTGTGGGGTTTGGTTGGTTGGTTCGGTTTTGGTTAACATTCCAAGCAACACACTTCTTGAAGTGTGTTCCTCCTTCCAGTCCCCTGGCAGTTCTGTCCCCATGCCAAGGTGACAATCAATACCATGAGAAACATATGAGATAGCAAGAGCAAACACAGACCCTTTCATTCATCCCTGGGACAGAGAAGTGGTTTGATTAGCCATGGTTTCAGTCCCTTCCTTGACTGACACAGCTGCTGCAAGAACCCCCTGGTGCACCAGGAACGCTGCTGAAACTCTCCTCTCCCATGCCTGTGGGCTCTGGGTGCTGTCAAACCCTACCTGTCACTCTGATGTTGGCCATAGCCTTGGCAATGCTGTTTTCAATCACGCAGGTGTAGGTGGCATTAGCAGTGATGTTGTGCAGGAGGGAAACCACCTTCAGAGTGATGTTTTCAGAGTTCAGCTCGTAGCTGGTGTTGGCAGCGTGGGGCAGGTGCTCCCCAGTGTCACCGTAGGCCGTCCAGCGCACGGCAGGGCAAGGGAACCAGCGCGGGGCTTCGCACTGCAGCGTGTCCCCGTGGCTGCTGTTCTCCACCTGCACCGTGGGGATGCTGAAGGCTTTGGGAGGGAAAGCAGGGGGAGAGTGAAAACAAGGCAAGTGATAGGAACTGGGCATGAAATACCCAACTGCATCTGCTGGTCCCAGGTATTTCTAGGCTGCTTGCCGCTTAGCAGCACAGCCCTGCGTGTAGCCAAGCCAAAGACAGGCTCAGACAGAGCTCTGTACAGGCTGGGCCGTGGGAGGATGACTACAAGGGATCTAACAACTCCTAGGACATGGCAGTCCAGCTTGACAGGACCTGCTGAGGTCATGACACAGCTTTAGTGTCTTTTCTTGTCTGTCTTCACCCTCTCCACTCACTGAGAAGGGGGCCTGACCAACCCCTACGGCTTCACAGAGCTGCAGAATCCTTAAGTTTGGAAGACACCTTTAAGATCAAGTCCAATCTAACCCAGCATTAAGTCCACCACCATACCATAACCATAAATGCACATATTTTAAATCTCTAGGGATAGTAGGTGACTCCACTACTTCCCTGGGCAGCCTGTTCCAGGGCTTGATAACCTTTTCCATGAGCAAATTGTTCCTAATATTAAATCTAAACTTCCCCTGGTGCAACTTGAGGCCATTTTCTCTCCTGAGCAATCCCCTGCAGACCTGGAATAAGCAGGGCTTACACAGCCAAAGCACAGGACAGCTGCTTTTAGTTTTCATCAGCTTTGGCTTTGGGTGGTAGGACCTGGAGGTGAACTGGTGAAAGGACGAGCTAAAGAAAATCAGCTAAGAGGAACATGTCTGTCTTTCCACACAAAACAGGTATTACAGCTGTATTAGAAATAAAACCCATTACAACATTTCACATGTTCTTTATAATGCCTTTTCTGTGTGGATTACTTTAAACACCCAATCAAGCAACACAAAAGCAGGCAGATCCACAAGGTTTCAAGGAGGGATAGGGGACAAAGTCCCTGTGGAACATTTTCAACCCTCAGGCTTGAGCCAAAACCCTCTTTCACTTGGAGAGGTCTGGGGGCTTTCCCTCACCCAGTTTGATCTGTAGGGCAGCAATTCTGGCCACAGGGATGAGAGGGAGGGTGCAAAGACTGAAGTCTGGAGCAGACCCTCAAGGGGTTCATCCATCATCACCTCAATATGAGGTGACCGCTTGGGAGGTGACTTGTTACAACAGCTAAATTCATCTCCCTGGAAGAGGCTGAAGACCTGCTGGTTTCCAGATCTCTCCTGGAGGACCAACTCTTGTAAATATGTAAGGTTTCAGATAACTGTGGTATCAGAGGTTTGTTGCTTTGGCAGTAATTTTAAAAAACTGAATACTTTAGAAAAACTGAGAAAAATATATTAAATATACTACAATTTTTACTATGCAGCACTTCTGGCTGGAGATATATCCTAATTCTAGAGAGAAAAAGCTACCATGTTATCAAGATTATAACCTTTTCAGGAGCAAGGATGTTAAAAGAGGGGGTAAGGCCATAAAGATCCCTGTAAAAGCCAGAAAAATACCCTACTCAGGGGTGTAGCACCATCATAAGCACAGGTAGGTTCAACCAAGCCACACTAGCACGTGTTTTGCAGCAGGATTTTGCTCCTTGTAGCCCTCACCTCCTGTCCTGTACCGCAGCACCGCTGCCCCGCTCCCTCTGGCTGTGGTGACAGAGCACTGGTAGGTGCCAGCATCGGAGAGCTGCACATCCCTCAGCTCCAGGGAAGCATTCCCGCCGATCACCTGGTCCGCAAACACGGCCGTGCGGCCCTGAAATGACGGATCTTGCTCTTGCAGGTGGTCCTTCCCACCCTTAAACTCGTGAACCAGCCCAGCTACCCCCTCCTTGGCCCACTGGATTGCTATGCTGTCCATCCGGATGTCGGGCTCGAAAGTGCAGCCCAGGATGCTGCGCTGGCCAATGTTCCCTGGAGATGTCAGCGCCGTCACACTGATGGAGTGTTTTCCTGCAAGTAGAGAGCAAGGAGGCTGGAGAAAGGTGAGGCAGCAAGCCTGGAGAAAGGCCAGACTGCCCTGTGGCTGTCATGAACCAAGCCTGAGGCTGAACAGGCACTGGCACATGGCAAGGCCAGTGGCAGCTACCAGTGCTGCTACAAGAGGCCAGCTCCTGTGGATTGTATGCCATGATAAAGCACAGGAGTCTTTCTTTAGCAAAAGAGTGCTTCAAAAAGTAGCTCTTCTTACTTGTTTGAGAAGTCATGTGGTATTTTCTTGTTTACTTATATGTATCAGAGATCTTTCTCTTTGCAGCTGCCGGAAAAGTGTGATTTTTATGTCTTTTCTTAATCAGAACCTCCCTTTATGCAATATAAATGTGACTGGAAAGCATAATGCTGGCAGAGAAATAGCAGTTCTTTCCCCCTTAATGAAATCCAAATATGTTTCTTTCATTTAAGAAAAGTCAGCATCTCAAATCCTAATCTGCGAGACTGAGAATTCCCAGAGCCAGGTCTTCTTTCCCATGCAGCCCTTCCCTACCCATCCTCACTCAGCACATTCCAAGGAAGCTGCATTTTGGCCAACACCAAAGCAACACATTTTTGTTGTCTCTGAGGGACCTGGGAAAGGTGCCCTATCCTGGCAGATACTCTCTGATTCCACAATAAATACCATCCCATCATCTCATCCTACTTGGGAGAAGGAGCAGAGTACATGCAGGACTTTATGTGTAGATTTGGGGCTCCAAGCCCAAGGAAATTCCAGCTGACACACCACTACACCTCCAGCAGCACAGGCTGCACTACACCTACCTAGCCTTTGTTAAAGGGAGGTAGGTGGCACTTCCACACATGATCACACCTCAGCCTGTGCACAGGATGGACACGTAGAGGTAGAGGCAGGGCAGAAGTTCATCACCCCACCAGTAACTGCAAGAAATCTGAGCAGCCACATACCTGAGACACCAAAACCAATGATCAGGACAATCACTGCAGCCAGGATGACAATGACTGTGGTCATGCTGTTGGGGGAAAAGGAAAGGACAGCATTAGTGCAGAGCCCACCTCCTTCACAGCCCACGCCTGTACCGTCCATCTGCAGAGTTGTCTGCAGGAAGGAGGTGGAGGAAGGTGAGCCACAGACCCAGAATGAGGCAGATGTGTGAAGCACATGACCATAGTGATGAACATTCAGGTGAGCAGCACTTGTCATCAACAGTGGGGGACCAGGTGGCAGGAGACACAGGCTTTGCCTTTGAGAGCAGGCAGCTGACCCCAGTGGAGGATGCTTCTCTCTGCATTCCCTGGTGCATAAGCAAGTCAGGCCATCCCTGCTGGTGCTTGTGAGTGACCAGGGAGTGAGCAAAGCCCCTGAGCCCAGGAGACACCAGGTACAAGGCAGGGAATGTGCAGGAGGGGTCTGGAAACAGCACCATTTTTTTGAGCTGGTTGGATTTGGGATGCTCCATGTGGAGAGTGGTAATGGGCTGTTGAATGAGAGACTGAGGAGGAGAGGACCACTTACCAAGCCACACAGGTGAAGCAGCCATGCCAGAGGAGAAGAAAGGCAGCATGCCATGGATCAGCACAGCTCCAGCCTTGCCAAGCACACAGCTTGGACAGACCCAGAAGCACAGCTGGCTGTGGACTCCCACCACAACCAGTGGAGCTGTCATGTGGTCACAGGTACATTTTCCTGTGGACTGACGGGTTGTGGCAGCAAACTCAGCTCCCAGCCAGAGCAAGCCCTGAAGCAGCTCCCCACAAAACCCACAGGTACATCCTGGGGCTTGTGCCCAGCAGTATTACAGAGGAGAGCTGCAGGCTGTGAGAGGTCACCTCCCTTCTGCCCACACACAACCAGCTGCTCTGCTTCAGCAGCATTTACTGGTTTGCAGCACGCTGTGCCAACACACTAGGCAGCCTCCCGCAGGAGAGTCCATCAGTGTCCCCACGACCACGAGCTCCTCCCACCACTGATGTGTGCCTGCATCTGTGACTTGCTCAATTGCCACAGATGCCATGATCACAGGGCTGATAGGGAGCTCTAGAGGATCGTACCATGTGAGCAAGCCTCTCCCGCAGGGAACAGCAGGGAAGGGAGAAAGGTAAGGTGGATTGAAAGAGGGAATAGAGAAAAAGGGAGATGTTGCAGACTTGTTAGCCCTCCCACTGTGTCCCTTGCATCCTCATCCTTAAAGCCAGTGGGAAGTTGTCTGATGAAGCACTGTTTGCACATGCTCAGAAGGGATCAGAACTCCATTTCACCAAAATATGTGGTACCTCCAGATAAGGGTTCATACAAATCTATATACACATTCACATCCATACGAAGCTCTGCCTAGATGCCCTCAGAGCTGGGAGATGTGACGTTTGTCTTCTTCCCCGCCGTCACCAGCTTTCAGTCATGGCTGGGATGAACAGCAGTTCTCCACCTAATCCCTCATGGTGGATCACAGCTGACCCTACCAGGAGAAAAGCCATGGATATCATCCAGCCATGGGCACCAGGCAGCTGGGGACCCAGGCACTGCCTCCCCGAGGGCCTGCGGGATGGGGACTCTGATGGCTCCTGTGGATCCTGCAGCATGACAGCTTCCAGCAAAGCCTTGCCATGTCCCACGGGGCTCAATCCCGAGTCACTCAAGGTCCCAGCCAGGCTCACCGTGGGACAGCCTGTGCTTTCCTGTTCTGGGGAAAATGCCAAGTGTCTCGTACGCTGAATAACACCCATCTCCTTGAGGAGCTCTACCAATTTCCACCCTGGGAGTTGATCCCAGAGCGAGATAGTTGCTATAAACTCAGCCAAGGTTGTCATGACAAGCCTCAGCTCTCACTCCTGGGAAGCACAAAGCAAGCAGCAGCCACACTGTGCTGTGACTCATCTTTATCCCCATATCTTACAATGCTTCTTCCCAAGGACAGGCGGGGAAGAAATTGCTCAGAGTCAAGGGATGCTGCCAGAGGGTTACAGTAAATGCTAGGAGGTATGGCAGGGGGACAAGCAGCCAGGATGTCCTCCTGTGCAGTCCCTGAATGCTTCAAGTGCCACCACACTTGCCTCTGGTCCTTGAAAGGACCCTCTGGCCTGAACACCACCTCTGCCCTCACACTCTTCTATCCAAAACCATCCTCAGCTTACTCACAGACAAACACAGACCAGCACAAACAGGCCACATCAATGCTTTTGTCCTGTGCTGGTGCCACCTGCCCCTATGGCTGTAAAGCATTGCTAGCTTTGCACCCAGAGAGTGGCTACCCACCCTGCTCTGGAGCACCAGCAGGGCTGATTGAAAAAGCTGCTCATTTGTCACAGGGGGAATGGCAATTTTGGGTATACAGATGCCACTGCCCACTTCAACATCCCTTGTGAGGGACAAGGAGAAGTTAGTCCTTCTGGAGTTTCCTCTTGCAGAAACTGCAAGATCCAGGAATCACAAGATCCTTACAAACATTTGCTGTGTGCTCACCATGTGTAACGAGTAGATCCGGCTTGCAGAGTGAATGAGAGGAACCTGGCATCCTAGGCACATGCTAGTGTCTTGCAGCAGTCCAGTTCAAGCACTTCAAGCAAAAAGCAATTCTCTGTGCATCAGCACCCCTGGTACCTCCAGTGTTTTAAAGGCATAGAAACAGACTGATGTGGGTGGCTGAGACTGCACCAGTCGGAGCCCTGACACCAACCTCAGTTCCCAGTGCCAATTTGGCAGCCTGTGGGAAGCTGCTCTGTGCCTCCTACCCTATTTTCCATAGTCTTGTTCCTCATCAGCCAAACTTGGAATCAAACTGGAATCAAATTTGGCATTAAATTCGTCCATTCATTCCCTGCCTGAATGCTGCTGACCACAGCCCAGAGGAAGGGAGAGGCTTGCAGCCTGGCTGTGATAGGCAGCATCCTAATCCTCCAGATCTCTAGCTCCACGTGGACTAAGCTTTCCCTCAGGAATGGGCTGAGAGGGTCAAAAGAGCTGGAAGATTAGGATATTGAAGGTCCCTTGCATTCCTCCTTATAGCAAAGTTTACTGTGGAAAAGAAATGGCCATGGTAACCCAAAACAACAGGGTTTCTATTCCAATATGCAGCTGCTGATTGCAGAACCCAACTTTCTTCAGCACTTCAGGGGGTTTTGTCGTTGTTGTTTTTGTTGGGGATTTTTTGGATTTGGTTTTGTTTTCTTGGTTGGTTTTGGTCTTTTTTTTTCCTGAAATCAGCAGAAATCTCCCACTGCTTCTCTGAAACTTCCTGGAAAATTCACCCCTCTCCCTGGTCTGTTTCTGCATTTCACAATTAGTCTGAAGAAAGCCTCTCCCAGTAAACTGCTGCTGCCTGGCAGGGCAGGCAGAGGCACTGGCAGAGCAGGAAAAAGATTTTCAGGGCAGCAAGGGATAGATGTGCATTTCTTCACACCCATCAGTTATTTCATTTCCCTGACAGAGGCTGGCTGGGCTGCCTCTTGAGAATAACAGAGCTGGTTATTGCATGCATTCCAGGCACACGAGGAATACAGTGCCCTGGGAATATTTACACTCTGACACTGTGTCTACAGGCAACCTCACTTCTGTCAGTGAAAAGGTGCAGATAATACTCCTATTTAGTTCTTCCTTGATGCTCCATGTGACAACTCTCATGTGTGAGGTCTCTTCTTTTCACACGTGGCCTGTCCTTCTCCCCACTGCTGTTCCACTCTGGTGGGACAGATACTGGTAACAGCTGAAATCTTTTTCACAGAATAAGTGCCAGCAGGACTGTCTCACACACCACTGGAACTTCTGTCTCCATCCAGCCTGGAAAGTCCACACCTGGGATGGAATGACACAGCTGTCTCTGTTCAAGCAGTGAGGTTTAAATGAAAGCTCAGTCCATGTTCACTAGAGGATGAAAAATTTGCCCTTTTATCCCTCTGGTGGGAGTTATTTTCAACTAATCAGGAGATAAGGATACAAGGTAGATGTTTTCATGACTTCTTTTTCCAACTGTAGTTCACCAGCACTCGGTCAATAGCTCCAAAGGAAATGGGGTAATTGAAATGAGAGGCACAAAGCACCTTGAGAATGTCTTCCCAGCTCTTACTCCTGCAAGGAAACTTCTGGAGGAAAGTTTCTTTCTCCCCACAGCAAGCTGATGTGATGGAAACACAAGCAACTGTCTGAGGACCAGCAGAAGAGGGGTGCCTTCCTCAAGCCATTGAACGCCCAAAATACAACGCCAGGAATACACCCTTCCTCAAGCATTGCTACCCCAATCTACCACAGCATTCAACACTAGGACAGCAAATTCTAGCAAATGCAGAGTTCTAGGACATGCATCTCCATCTTGACTACAGCTGATGACCTGCACATGGGTGTCTGATACATACATGGCCTTACAAATTGTATAAAACAAGCTGTACTGGTATTTAAGTAGCTTGAGTGAGTGCAGTACAGTCAAGCTGCAAAGCACTGCTGTCTTGAGAGCTCCAGGCAGCAGGGTGCTACATCCCAAGAGTCTGAAAAATGCAATTCCCTCCCTCCCCTCTGCCAAGGCAAGTGCAGATAGTACCATACCTCCAGAAAGTGACCTGGCCTTGGGATGCCATGGTCACAGCATCTAAGGAGACAAGTCAAACACCAGATGCCTGAAGGTCCCACACTGTTCAGCACAGTCCCTGTCTGTTGCATGATATATCCTCCCAAGCTGTCCTGCTTAAATAACTGAATGCAGCTAAGGAGTGGTGAGCCCAAGCACTGAACTCTCAGGAATGAGGAAACTCTGAGCATCTCAACTCCCCCCCACAGGGCAGTCATAAGCAGGGAGGTCTGGTTAGACACTGGGACAACAGGAGAGACCTCCTACACATCCATTTAAGAAACATGTCTTATTTAAGACAAAAAATATTACAGCTTGTGGTTTGGTAGCCAGCTAATCCTGGGGTTAGAGTGCACAAGTGTCCCGGGAGATCTGCAGTTTACCCATCACTGAGGGGTTGTGTCATAACCAGGACTAGCTCAGGTCTCCCTACAAAAATTTCCAGCCCCTTTCTTGGCACTGGGCAGAGAGGTCCCACCTGTGGGTCCCCCTCCTGGCCCCAGTCACACTGTGAGTCTCCCCTGCCTTTCTGTGCTGTACTAAGAAGCTCCTACGAGCTCAGCAGTGCTCTCAGAGCCACACAGGTTTGACAGCAGCCCCTTTTCTGACTGGTCTTTAATCCCACTGAACTCCTTCAGGCCAAACCACCTCTTGCTGCAGAGGCCAGGTCCTGCTGCTCTCAGGTCTGCCAGTGTGGTGCACTTTGGAGCATGTAAAGGAAAGAAACTGGCACCTGCAAGACCCTGCAGGTCTTTCCCTCTGGGCTTGGTCTCAGATGAGGCCGGGGGCAGGATGAGCAGCTCTTGGGAATAACAGGTTGAGAAGGGCAGACAGGTTGTGAAAGGTAGGAAAGGGAAGGCAGCTTGCACCACCATGTTCAGTTTCCCGAAAGGAAAATCCTTCTTGGACTGTGTTCCGGGAAGGATGGGAAAAAGGGGATTTTTGACAGTCTGTAGCTATCTCTAGCAAGTTTGGATAGTTAGTGGGAGTGAACAGCTTTCCCATGCAGAGCTGAGGATGCCCAGAGGAGCTGGGAACAGTCCAGCACCTAAAAAAATCAAACTACTTTCTCTGCAATAACTGGAGGTTAAAAATCAAGACCAATCAATACTGGCCAGTGATGATAATCAGGAGAAAAAAAATCCTCATTATTTTTCAGCATTCTGTTGATTATTAAGCCTCTCATAATTTAGCAGTACAGTACAAGAAGCTAAGAATAGCTCTAGGCCACAGTGGCCTGGTGGGAAACGCACATTAAGAAATATCCTGTTGCCCTCGGTGACACTTGATTAATGGCTGTGGTGACACCTGATTTACAGCTGCGTGTGCAGTGGGCAGACAAGGTGTGCCCTTTCTGCTCCAGTTAACTCCAGGTCAGCCACAGCACACCCCATTGCACAGTCAACAATCAGGTTACTTCCACGTTGGAAAAACACGTCTGCTTCTCAGGCACAGGCAGCCCCAGCAGGACCAGGGCAAGTCCCATTCCCCAGGGCAACACCACGTTCATTTCTGAGCAGCTCATGCTGGAGCCTACTCCTGCCTGTATGCTCATACTTGCAAAAAAACCCCGAGAGATGTTCAGGATACTTCCCAAAGAAACCAAGGGTCTGTGACTACGACCAGTCACAGACCACGTGGCTGGGCCACGATCTGCCCAGCTCTTACCAATCTTGAATTTATTAGCAAATCCAACCAAATGTGACAGCAGGATCTGGTCCCACATTGTCTGTGAGAGCTGGTGAACACCTGGGACACATCAGCTGCCTTCACTGAGGAGAAGACAAGCAGCTGGTACCCTACAGAAGAGTTCCCCTGCGTATAGGAAGTTCACACCTTATTTCAGTGTCACAGGAATGCTGCAGGAGCTATCAGTGAAGGAGAAGATGGAGTTGTGGCAAGTTTGACAGAGCATTCCACAGAGGTGTCAGCAGCCAGCAAGGTAAAAGAGATGAAAGCTTTTCTTGGGGTTTGACCCAAAATGCAGGACATCCTTCCAGCCTTATGATCCCACATCTGTAACAATGATGTCAAGAGGTGCTTGAGAAGAACCACAAATGAGAACACTAGTGATCAGGAAGGAGAACTTGACACTGCCTTATTGGCAATGTCTGTCCTCAGCCTCACCTGCCTGTGAAGGGAAGCTGGAAGCAGCAGCACTCAGAACAAGCCCTCATCTCTCAAAAGAGAGGGGTGCTGAGCCACCCTGGGCTGCAAACACACAAAGTCCTCCACACTGCATGTGGGTCTGTCCTGACATGGCATTCCCATCAGGTGGTGCACCCCTGTGAACCACCTTCTGCTATGGGAAAAAGAAGCAGCCCATCTGAGCTAGAATCTGCTCTGCTCCTGAGATCATCTGGGACAAAATAGACACTTGTGAAACAGAGGCACAAGCACAGTCGTGTCACCAGTGTGCTTTGCCTTGCAAAGGAGAGATACCTTAGCCTGACCCTGACTCCAGAAGCACCCTACATGGAGCCTTTCAGGCTCCAGGCACCCTTCCAGGTTTTCCACAGTCTCTTGTTCTTTATGGTTTCTCTTCCAGCTACACTGTTTTCCCTATTGAGGGGGTAAATCCTCTTCTCTTGGCTCCCAAAACCCCTCCCCATGTTCATTTTTTCTCCAAATTTTGGAGACAGGCTTATCAGGAGCTTTTGTCCTGGGAAAAAAAATATCAGTATCTACTAGTGCAGTCCTGTCAGCACTGCATTCATGTCTGTCTTGAAAATACCTTTATTACCTCAAGGACCAGCTGGACAGAAATAACATCATATAGCCCAGCAGACTAACTACACTTCCTCATGCACCCCCTGACACAGGTGTTTACCAACACAGCACTGGAAGCCTATCTTGGGAATGGTTGTTGGGGTCCAATGTCAGACTCCAGCAGATCAGAAGGATGTATTAATTTGCAAAGTACTCTGAATTATAAAGACTGAGGGCAAAGGCTGCTGGCAAATAATGGGAGGATACTCCAACCTAGCCCCCTCCCCCCTCCAAGTGACTAAAGTCATTAATTGTCTTTTATCAAGATCATTCTTCAAGATATCCTCATGCACAACAAACACCAAGCACACAGTGGTTGCTGGCCAACACTTCCTAATCCCTGCGACCAATGGGGCCTTCAAGACTAACAAGAAGAAAAAATCAATACCAGGGCCTGACCCAAGCTGTCCAAAAACTCTGCCCATGTCAAATGGAGAGCTGCAGTTCCCTGGAGGGTTTAAATTTCATTGGTGTAATTCTGACAAACAGTTTCTTGGAAAACGTCAGCGACAGGGTGTGTAAGGGATACCTAACACAAAGAGAAAACACATTCCTCTGTCTGAGAGGACTAAGATGTTTTTGGTCAGAAATATTGTGCCTAGAAGGTAGTGCTGTCCTTATGTGTTCCCTCTGCAAGACAGCATGGAAGCTCTGAGAAAAAACAACACACCTAGTGGGGTGGGGAGCAAGAATTAGATGCAAAAAGTTAGGCATTTTGGTTTGCATCACATTCTGCACTGAGCATTGACTCTGTACATAGCAAGGATGAGAATGAGTTACTATTTGTTCCATTAAAGGTTAACTCAAACTAAACTTTCACTTTGAAACTTCAGACTCAGCAGCTTGGAGATTTAAACTGCCTAACTTGGAGATGTAAACTGCCTAGCCTTCCCTGATTGTTCGACAGGGAAGCATTTGCATAAGGAACTTCTTTGCTGGGAAGAAGTTCCAAAACTGGGTTTGTAAGGGGAACAAACAACAATGAGAGCAAGCAAATAGAGCAGGTATCTACAAGCCAGCTGTCACAATGCAGAACGCAAGACCCAGTCCTCGCTGTTGACAGTGCAGCAGCATTCCTCTCCCTGAGTGACCAGCAGTGGGACCTTTGTGCCCAGCTCCTCAGGCAGAATTAGGAGCCCCTAGCCACACACACCTGCTGGCAAGGTTACCCTCAGGGCAGTGGTCTTCCCAGCCTCAATGACACAAATGTGTTTTGTAAAGGAAGGCATTCAGGGTGTCTGCTTCACCCAGGCAAGCAGCTGGCAGCAGCCAGCAGGCTGGCAATCGCCTCTTCTTCCTCATCACAGATGCCATTTCCTCAACTATGGGTTGGTAAGTGCCTTGCCAAGCTTGCACAAGCCAAATCCAGGAGTTTTGCTGTGTTCCATCTCCTGTGCTCCAGTTCTGGACAGACAATTGCAAACTGGTGTCTGTGACTCCTACTGATGCTCAAACTGCCCCCAGATCTTCCCTTGGTGAGCTGGGCACTCCCCTGGCTCCCCCATCACCCCTAGCAGCACTGTGTCCCACATCATCTCCATGGAGAACATACAGACCAGGTGAATGATACTCTGATCCCTGTTCCTATCGGTGCCATGAGGTTTTCTGGGCTTCCTGCAGACACATTACTAACTCGCCTTGCCCCTACTTTGCAGGCAGGGTATAATGAGACTACAGTTTACCTGGAAGAAGTGTAGGAGTTGCAAACAAAGAGCAGCTCCCAGAAGCATGACTGTGCTATGTGCACACATCCAAGGCTGGAATCCAGATGCATATCCAACAGGGAGGCAGAAGCCATATTCAGGTTGCCAAGCCTTTAAAAGGCATGACCACAAACCCTTTGGAATGGGCCCCAAAGAGTAGCTTTAACCTCATCAAGAAGGACAGCAGAGGCTGTTAACCCTGCAGAATAGGACACATCTTGAACCTCCTGTCAGGTAACTGCTCAGACTGAGTTTCCCTGTAGAGCATGTCCCCACGGGCTACAGGTCCTCAGAAGTGTAGGCAGCAGTACAATTCCCAGAATTTGCTCCTGTTTGAGCACAAAATAACTTTGCATACACACCCCTGGGTGGAACATAAGGCACACTTTTATTTTCCCTCATCCCCTCCTCTCAACTCACACACATCATGGTGTTTGCTGGCAACAAGGCTATGCAGGAATAGATCATATGGATCCTCACGGATCATTTGTGCTCCTGGAGTAGCCAGCAGCAGTGCCCTGGACTCCCAGGAGCTCACCTGGCTGCTCAGAGTGCTACTGTCCTGAGCAAACTCCCCTGTGAGGCGTCGCTGGGTGGCCCACACAAACACTCTGAGCTCTCCTTCACTTGTCCACAGCATGACCAGTGGCGGCAGCCAGGGTGACCTTTGTGTCCGTGGCCACAGCCTTGGTACCCACCTGCAAGGGAAGAGGTACCAGTAGCTCAACCCAAAGTGGGCCAGAAAATCCCAGTGTGTTATAGGCTTTGGCCGAATGACTTCTCTAAAATGATGAGAACACAGCATATTCAAAGCCAAAATTGCCAGGGCTCCATAAAGAAACAACTCATCTCAATAGCTGGGGAAAGCTGATGATTTGCCTGTTGAATAAAGCAATACATGGGCTTCCAGAACCCCATGCCAGCTGCTTGTGGCTATGGCCAAAGATACATATCAAGCACAGAGAAAGGAAGAGGTCAGTTCTATCATAAAAACATGCAAAACACACGATGACACATGCAGGTGAAGGACAGGGAAGATGGTTGGGATTAAACAAGTAAGGGAGTTGAACTCTTGTCCTAAGTATGGACTGAGGCTTCTCCAGAGTTGGTCACTGTGTGACACAGCTCACAAGCTCCCAACATGCCAGCACTGGAACAGAAACACTGTAGGTGCAATGCTGCTCAGCCTCACTCAGAAGGGCTGAAAGGCTGAGGTGCCCTGCCCCACCTCCTGCACAGCTGGCTCAGGTTTCTGTCCATGGGATGTGCCACAAAGACCCTTCATCTGTCCCCCTGCATTTCTCCCTGCTGCAGTCACCCCATCAGAACATATGTACGCACAGTTTACCACATTCCTGGTGCATGTCCAAGGTGGGAGTTGGGTGGGAGTATCTCCTCACACCTCTATCCACTAGTGCAACAAATCCTCCTGATCCCAGCAGCGTGAGGAGAGCTGAGCACCCACCTGGCATGGTCCCACCACAGGCACAGCGAGCGGCTTTCTGGCCTCCGCTGGAGCAGAACGTGCAGCAGTGAAACACCCCCCGGTGCTCACGGAACTTGTGCTCCACCATCAGAGTGAAGGGAGAGCCCTGCGGAGGACAAGCAGAGAGGCTGCTGCAGTGGGTGCTGTCAGATGTGTCTGCATTCTCAGACACCGTCTGGGTGACCCTGTCAGTCACAGATCACTAAGCCCAGCCTTAAACTGCTATGTGGTAGAAGTAATCCTTAGACAGATTTAAAACAAATACCTAAGAAAAGAAAAGTAGGTAAAGAAGAAGCAGCGCAAGAGAAACAAGAAATGCTACCTGCACATGTTGCCCTTTCACACAGACGCAGACAGCATACAAGCCTGGCTCTTCAGGGCTGTAGGAAATACAGTAGGTCCCATCACCATTATCACACACTGTTGGCTTGACTGCACTGTGAACAGTGGAGAGACATCCAAGAGGTCAGCGACCAGCAGAAAATTGCTTTAAATGTAGACCAGAGTTTGGCCTAGATTGGCCTAGAGTGGCTTTCACATACCCCTGTTACTGGAAGCTGCAAATTACCATACAAAGTAAGTCACACATAGCCAGTTGCACTGCAAGGATTTGCAGCAACCTGCTCACCTAAAAGGCAGAAGATGACACACAGCACACTTACAAGTCAGATTATCCCATCAGATAAGAGGCCACAGAAATGGGGTAAATTCACAGATTCAGCAAGCAGTTACCTCCAGAAAAACCCATTAAGAAGACAGGATATAATAGCGTAGGTTTGAATCACTTTAGCTACTCTCCCAACTGCACTGACCCCAACTCTTGCCTTCAATGCTGAGGAGTTCTAGGTCCTTGCTGGTAAACTTTCCCTTTTTGTAGTGAAGCTCATTGTGTTTCACAGGGAATCCTGGTGAACAGTGCTAGAGAGAAAGCCTCAGCTGGTTACTTGAGGAAAAATTGCCTGCTCCACAGGAAGATTGTCTGTTTTCACAGACAATTATCAGGCAGCTCTGCAAAGAGGAAGATGTTCTTGCTAATCCCCATTAATTAGTTTCCTGCGCCCCACTACATGACAGTTTATAATCTGTATTCCCCACCCCCAACACTTCACATCAATACAGCTGCCTACATAATTTCCTGCCATGAACTGTGGGGTGATACTTCATGCTCTTCTGCAGCTGTTGTGCCTCAAAGCAAAGCCAGTCAGCTTTCAGCAACCCATGTAGCAACTGCATACAGGCAAGAGCAAGAAAACGAGTTAATGTGGCCACAGCGACCTCTACTCCACCAAGAGAAATCCAGAAACTCCTCAGGCACGCACCTACATTATAGGTGCACTTCTGGAAAGAAGTTACATTGGAACAATATTCGTGGACAATGATGCTCTATTGATAAGCATCTGTGCAGCCAGCACTGCTTTGGTGTGCTTTGTCAACACAGCAAAGGGTTTTAGTGCTCTGTCCCTTTTTTTCAGCAGGTCATCCCATCATGAGTGTTCCTGGAACAAATTAATGCTGGCATCTGGTTCCAGCTACTATAAAACAATAGATATTTTTCTTAAGAACGAACCCCTAACTGGGTCTGCTTTTGTGCCTGGCTACTCTTCAGTGACAAGTGTGGTCTGGAAAAAAATATAATTATAAATTTTTCTGGTTGGTCATTTTCCTTCTGGAAACACCAAGGAGCTCAAGTGCAGCCTTTCCTGGTTTTGCTAGAAAACCTTCAAACATGTTAAAGTACTCAATGCTTGCAACTACAGGAAAAAGGACAAAAGCACAACACAGATTCTTTCTCCAGAACATGAAGAAGGTACTTCCCTGAGCTGTCAGAGGCTCGTGGGGTTGGTGAACTCTCTGACTTGTGACTGTCATACAGGGGGTGCAGTGACTTACGCTTATTAGGTATTAACAAAAGGAGGAGCCCCAGGTGTCTGCTGGGAGGAGTGAGAAGGAACAACAGCTCCCTCTGACCCTGCCTAGCAACACACACAAGGAGCTGAATCCTTTGAGAAGCCCAAATCAATCAAAGACTTACTACAAATCTCAGCAATCACCATCCACCCAAACACAACCAATAGGAAGCACTGTGGGAAAAAGAGTAGTGCCTTTTCCTCTACAGATTCTGACCCACATGCTGAAGCACATCCTCCCACCCGCCTTAGCAAGCAGGGAGCCAGGAGAAGGGAGGCTGAAAGGCTAAGCCAGGGATTTACTGGGTGAAATACCCACCAGTCCCTCTTGTCCTTGTGGGTGATGGTGACCCGCACAGCCTCTCCTCCCCGCCCCATGCGCTCCCCTGTAGTGTCCTTGCACAGCAGGGTAAAGCCACTCAGCTGGTTCTGACGGGCACTGTGGAGATCTGGGAAAAAAAACCAAACACCAAACCAGAAAGAAACAGAACTACAAAGGATTCAAGTCAAGCCATGACTGCCACCTCCCACCTATTTTGCAGAGTTGCAGCCCCATCAGAGCACAGCCAGGACTTTTCTTCTGGGGTGTACAGCTCCTTCCACTCACAGAGAAAAGTCAATGTATGACTGGGTATCAGGAGAGAGTGGAAGCCATAGGTTCTGAGAGATGTCTGGCAGGTTTAGCCAGAGATCTGTATGGACCACGGGGGTCTTATTGCCTGTCACTCTAAGCCCAGCTGGCACCTTCCCAGAAGACCTCAAGATGCACCATGCAACCCAGAGGAAGAAGAAACAGCACCCCACTGTGCCCCAAAGAAATCAATACCTACAGTTTGGCACAGAAGGGATGGAACAAGCCCTGGGTCTGTCTCATTTCCCCTGCACAAACCATTACTGACCAGAGCTGGCTGTACTCTGTGGGATGGTCTGAACATTATCTGTTTGCTGGCCCAGTTCCAAGCCCTTAGTGAGCAAATATCCGTAAAACCATCAAGGTATTGCCAGGTATTCCTATAGCAATCTCAGCAGAAGCTGTAATGGGAAAAACTTACTCATCCACAAAGGGGATCTGCCTGGGCTCATGCTGCAGAACAGCTTGGACCACCAGCTAATCATCACGTCCTGCTATTGCAGGCGCCATTCCCATCCCCTGAGTGAGCCCTCCTCATGCCTCAGCCCCATGCTGAGGCTGGTGATGTTGTGGAGGGCAGTGCCACATGCTCTGCACATGTGGATGAGAAAAACTGCCTGGCTCCCTGCCCAGCACAGCTCCCAAAGGCATGCAATGCAACTTCTGCTGAGGCTCTACCTCTGCCCCTGGTCAATGCCTGGACAGCAGGGAATCAACAGTGCCAGAAGCTGCACACCATGTGGGTACAGAGAGCAGAGGGGTGACTCCAGGGAGCAGTGCACTCCCATTCAGCTGCTGTACAGCACCTCATTACCTTCCCCATGCAGGGTACATCTGGCTGGATCAACCACTTTATTGAGAATGGCCCCAAAAACTTCATAGCCGCAACACTGCCCTGCCCTCTCATGGGGGGAGAACTGGATCCTGTCATCCACACTGGGGTGGGTGCTGTAAGCAATGCTGTTGAGCTTTGTCAGACGGCTGGACACCACCCCTTTGGTGACGAGGATCTCCACATCTGAGCCACTCATCAGCAAGTGCTCTGTGAACTCCACACCTGTCCTCATGTCCAGCAGCAGCTGCTGCAGCTGGGCCTTCTGCAAGTGCAGCAGGTTTTCCTTCTGCACCTTCAAGTCCTCCAGCTGCTTCAGCAGCTGGTCCCGGTGCTCTTCAATCGCTTTCACATAGCCCCTGGCAAACAGGCAGATCTCCGTGGCCACAGCCTCTGCGCGACTGCGGACGGCACTGCCCATCTCATCGACCTGGCTCAGCACGTCCTCCAGGGTGTCCATGTGCTGCTGGCTGCTCTTCAGCAGCTCCCGCAGGGCGTCCCCATGCCTGTGGATGACATTGCCGGTGAAGTCACAGGGGTGCTGACGGTGTCTGCCCAGAACGCAGTGCCGGCACACGGGCTGGTCACACTGCTCGCAGAACAGCTGGAGCTCCTCTGTGGGATGGGAGGGGCACAGGAGAGGCTTCCCGGCCTGGCTGCAATCCTTGGGGTTCTCCAGCTCTGTCACAGCATGGGAGGCCGTTTTCTTCTGTCTCCTAGGCAGGAGCCAACACCAATCACTTTATGCATGTTGGATACAAAATACAAAAACTGAGACCCTTTGCAAATGCCTATTTGCAACAGGCTGCAAGTTATAGTGTGCACTGCTCTCTCCTGTCTCCACTGAAATTCCCCCAAAGGACTTGTGCTCTCCTGAGAACTAGACTCCATACAAAGGAGGAGCTCATTAGGGGCTGCTCCCAGTCAGGCTGCTCCTGGAGCCTCCCTGACTGCATGGTCAGCACTGATTCCAGAAAGAAGGCAAGTGAGCTCTAATATCCCTTAGGGGAAAATCTAGTTCAGGCCACTGCCAGAAGAAAGTCAAACAGTAAAACATTTAATATTCCAAAAGTCAAACTCGGCTTCCTTCTGGTTGCCAGGTTCAGTCCTGCTCAGAAGAGATCAAGGATGGGACACAAAGAACCTGTTACAACCCAGACATCTACCATGTCACAGGGCAGCACTAGAATATTTCCATTCTCTGCTATTTTGGACACTGGGAGTTAGTTATTGAGAAGGATGTAAAACCCTCCTTCTCCTTACTTGTCTCCTGCTCTAATGACTTGTGGTAGTTGCAATGGGAGCTCCAAGCCATAACCAAAGACATAGTCCAAGGACCAAGCTCTGCAGAGTTGCTCTGGTAACACAAAGTTACCTCACCACAGCCTCTTATGCTTCTCCTTTTGCTTCCCACTCACCTCCCTTAGATCCACCACATTTTCAAAGCCTTCCAGTATTGCGTGACTTCAGCCTAAGATCTCTCTCACTTGTTCCAAGGAACACAACCATGGCACTCAGAACCATAGAAACCTTCCCTACACACCAGGAAATCCTTTCAAAATGGTTTTCCTTAGCCCTTGTTCTGCTATGACATCAACTAAATCAAGTGAGGGTCTGTAGATGCCAGTGGGGTGAAAAAATTATAGCAGTAAATACTATAGGAAGTGGGTCACAGGGACAAATTTTCTGTTGCTTTCTCCCTTCTGTAGTTATCCCTGGCAGAGCAGCAGGCTGCTATTCAAGGTCTCTTATCACTCTTCAGCAGCTCCATGGGGTATGAGGCATTAGCTAATCGGAATGGTATGCTGAAAATTACACCCAGAGTGGAAAGGTAACTAAGAGTCTAAACCATTTTCCCTCAGGCATCAGTATGTGCAGGGGGGCAGGGCAGGGAAGAGTATATCTCAGTTCCTTCTGGGGAAAGAATTTGCTAATCAAGCAGAAAGCAGCACCAAACGTGGAGGGAATAGTCTGAATTGCTTAATCCAGGCTGAGGCTTCCCTGGTTTGTGCTGCTGGGTGTTTTTCTGACCCTGCCTGTCACCTCCTTGCTTCAGAAGGCCATTCAGGCTTGACATCACTTTTCTTCTATAGTGCTGACTGTCCTCTGCCTGGCTTACAGGCCACTGCAGTCTTCTCCTCTTCAACTCCTAACTCTGTTGCAGTTACCTCTTCTTTCTGCAATAATTCTACAACATATAGCAGGCAAGCACACGGGTCGATCACCAGCAGGTAGCAACCACACTAGGCAGGACTCCCACAGGACTTTCATTTTCCCTAGGGGTGCCTTTGCTCATACACACAGTAAATGGTCATGAAGGCAGAGAGAGGCAGAACAGCAACTTAACGTTCCCCTTTTCCTTTGGGAGATGTGTCTTTTCCAAAGTGGGACAGTACAGCAGGTGAGCCTCTTGTCCTAGCACCTGCCATACCCATGCCTGTTGCCCAGTGATACTAAAGTGAGATGCAAACCAGCATGTGGACACCACTACAAGCAAAGGGTGGCTTGATTTTGGACTTAATGGCCAATAACATGACTGATGGACCTATTCCCAGGAAGTTTAAGAAATGTTTGGACAACACTCACAGGCACATGGGATTCCTGAGGCTGTCTTGGGCCAAGACTTGGACTCCATGATCCTTGTGGGTCCCTTCCAACTCCAGATACTCTATGATTCTATGCTAGCAGCTCGCTTGCCCCCACCCGAGTACAGAGCATCCTGCGGGCATCCTCTGGGCAGGAGTGGGGAGCGGTGGGTAAAAACTGGGAGACACGCCAGCTCTTGCTCTGGCTCGCCCTGAGTGGGTCCCCGCCCGCTGCGCCCGCCCGCC
>VZSE01002468.1:352436-402845 GCA_013398275.1 Promerops cafer | reverse complement strand
GTCGGGGCCGCCTCGCGCCGCCCCGCACCACGGGGTCGTTCCCCGCCCCGGCGCCGCCCGGCCCGTGAGGAGCGCGGGGGCCGCTAGGGGACCCTGCTGCTGCCTACCCCGCCGCTCCTCCTCCGGCGAAGGCGGCCGGAGCGGATCTGGCAGCCCCCTTTGTCCTCGTCCCCCTCACCGAGGCGCGGAGGGACGGGCCCGCTGCTCCCCTCCTTTGGCACCTGCGGGTTTGTCTCCCCCGGTTGTGTGGGAAAGGGCCCCTTCCCACCCCACCGCCGGCAGCTCATGTTTCCACTCGTTCCAGTTCAAAACTTCCAGGTTTACCGCCTGACTGGCCTCCGCAGCCTCTTTGTCAGTCTGCTGGATGCCTTCAAGCGTTGGTAGTTTTTCCTTCGGATCACTGGAGAACCCGCCGCACAGCTGAGCGAGAGGTGAAACTTGAACTGAGACGGTGCAAGGCGGCCGGGCTTCCCTGAGACTGCCCACCGGGAGGGGCTGGTGGCTGTCTTCATTCACGGCACCTGGGAATGAGGAATAGTGCAAAAGGCAAGCTTGGAAAGCCCAACGTCAGTGAAGCCCTGCATGATGCCCCTTGGACTTTGATGGCATCTACACGGTTGTCTTTATCAGTCTGATGTGTAAACTCTTCAAAGACTGAAACTAATTTTACTTGTTTTGAAAAAGCTCTTTTCCATAAAGTGTCCTCTAGTATACCACATTCAGCCCTTAATAATTGAACTTTTTACCAGCCGCTCCATTAGTTTGCCCAGGACATTCAGTATCTTACCTGTCCCATCCTGCTGGCAGTTTTGAATACAATGTAACGTGGAGAGCATTTGAAACTTCTGGAGTTTCAGTTCCCTAAGTCAAAAATCAACAACCAGGAAAATCTCCAGTCAGGTTTTTGTTTTTAGAACCAGAAAGTCAATTTACAGAGCAGTAGATAAATATCTGTATATAACACAAGTAAATATTTCTTCTGTTAACAGATGTTAATGCCACCCTGATGCCCAATGGCTTAACACAGAAATCATCTTCTGATACACTCAAACATTTCTGTGTCTTTTACATTGTAATACAAGATCAAAGTCTTATGGTCATGACAATGTGTTTACAACCTCAAAGCCAATCAAAAGAAGAAAGATGTTCCAACAGCCTTCTTCAGATTAACTATTAGCAAGCGCAGTGGTTTCGGAAGTTGGAGAGGATAACAGCTGCAGTAATTGTGAGACAAGATAACTTGATAACAATATTCAATATTGTCACAAAGACTGGTTCTTTGAATCACACTGGAGGAAAAAATAGTAAATTGCCCTGTAAACATGGGTGTAGGAAGAAAACAGAGGAAGATTCATCTCACCTTTGTGCAGAAAAGGTGAGCTACCTAGAGAACAGCAGCATCTTCCATCACTGCAGAGAGATGGTGGAATAGCCAAAGCCATGACTGGCAGTGGCAGAGGAAATCTGAGGATCCAGCCCAGCTGATCTGATCTGATCACCCGCCCTGCCACTGAGCAGGTTGGAGCACAGATCCAGTTGGAGCACAGTAATGTATTTATGAGTCACCAGCACAAAGCAGGAGCACTCTTGGGATGATTAGAGGAAGCTGTAGTGAAATGGGCTGGAGAGAATCATCAAGGGAGCCGTGTGAGACTTGGGAAAAGAAAGGAAAAGCAGAAATGCAGGGGAAAAGCCCCCAAAAAACTAACCCAGTGACCCACAAAAGAGGAGCTGTATCAGTACAAGCTCATGATTCACTTTGGTTACTTTCCCCATAATATTGCTTTTTTGGGTACCGTCAGTCAGTGGAGGAAGCCGCTGTGCCACTACACCCTGAATTGTGGAAGGCAACTTAATGGACACGTGAACTGGAGCTCGTGAATATCTTCAATAAAGCACATTGGTCTGCAAAGCACTGCAAGAACTTGACTGAGAGACCCTCTCCCATCTTGGATTATTCAGTTTGCTTTGTAACTGATCAAAATTTATGGATGAAAAATCCAATGTGTTAATTCATATACACTGGAGGGCAATAAAGGAGCATAGTTACATAAATGAAGCAATGAAAATGTCATTAAAATTAAGCCAATGTTTTCCTTTTTCCAGAAGAGTTGATGGATGGCTAATTATTCTCATTTGACCCAAGATTTACTTGAAATGAAGTTCTCTTTAAACTTGTTTTTGTGCCTCTATTGTTAATGATGTCTATCAGAGCCTCCCAGAGTAGCTTCTCTGGGTGATCTGTTCTTTCCCCACCTTACTTTCACTGCCAGCTCCGTCCTCTTTTTCCTGTTTATCATCTGCTTCTCATTTCCTATCATTAAGCACTAGATCGTTACAGTGAGATACGGAAGATTTGTTTCCTTCTCCCTTCTCATCAAGGACTTCTGCTAATATTTCTATTGTATCTCATAATTAGCATCTTCAGGAGAAAGCTTTATGCTGCTTTCCCGTTGATATTTTTATGAAGGAATGTTGGTAAAACTTTTTATAGCCTGTTCAAAAAAATCTTTAAAGCATAATTTCCTTCCTAGACTCTGTGAGTGGTGTGGGTATAGCTCATTTATTAAATTTTGAATTGGATGCCTCATGCTTTCCCGTCCCTATTTACTCTGATAATTTTAGGGAGTTGTTTCTGGATATCCTGCCGTAAGAAACAAATAAACTGAAAAAGCGGTGAAATGAGTCATTAGTGAGCAGGACTGCAGAAAGGTCCAAGATGACTTGTTGACAGAAACCTGAGAACTTGTCCAAGTGGCAGAGGTTAGCTTAATGGCAGCCAGAGGAGTGTGGAAAATTACTTATTTGGGGAATTTACAAAGAAAAGACAAGTAGAACATACTGTTGGCTTCTTTCCTGTTGACCAACAAGTCCCGTTTCACTGTGAATTTGTCAGCCCTGGGAGCCACTGTGTTTCAGAGACTTCTCTGAAGGTGGCAGAGCTTCCAGGCTTCCTCTGGGAGTACTTGGATGCATCCTTACTTGTTTCCACACAAACTGTTTCCAGCTACCCAGCTGACAGCCCTTCCCCTTTGTATCAACCTCATCCAGAAAATCCAACACAGGATTTACAAACATTTCCCAATTTAGACAGAACCTCTCCGTCATTCAGCTAAAGATGCATTTGAAATTCTGTGGCATTTGACTGGTGAGAGGAGCATTTCTGTAAGGCACAGAGGCCGGTGTCATGCCCAGCCCTCACTTTCTGCATCCAGCCTGATGCCCACTGACTCACCACACTCTAAGAATTTCTTCCTAACATCTAACCTAAATCTCTCCTTTTTTAGTTTAAAACCATGGATGTTTTAAAAGGAGGTGCCATTTGACCTTCACTTGTGCTGGGCCTCAAACACACACAAGTAAATTGCCCCAAGCCCAAGCCTCACATGACAAAATTTCTGCAAGCTGATGGCACATGGAGGAATGTGACAGCTGCAGCAGAAGGATGACACTGATCTCCTGCTTGGGAACACTGCTTGGAACAGAGAGAGAGGACTTTTATCCTGGGATTTCTCACAGATTTTCTACAAAGCATTCCTAGGGGAACTCGCTCTTCAGAGAAACACCTTCACTGTCAAACGTCTCCCTTTGCACATATACACACTCTCTTTTCAATTTGCCAGTAGCTTTTTCTCTTCAAACTTGTGTTGAGCTTTGCAGACGAAACTAAACTGAATCTCAAGTTACCTCATTTAACATAAGCCCATGTATCTTCATTTTCATGCTGGACTCCAAAGTACATTTCTGTGAGCTGCTGCTGTCACACATCAAACTTGTGCTCCAGCTGGACTTCAGCCACTGCAGTGTGACCTGGGAGAGGTGAGGGAGGAAGGCAGCCTGAACAGCACACCTGGCAGCCTAAACCTCTGCCACTCACTGACTAATGGAGGGCACACAATCATCACACACATGGGCTTACCTTAACCCTGAAACAGCAAACAGGAAGTGGGGAGGGCATGGAGATGTGGTAACACTTGAAACATAGAAAGCAAGCAGCGAAAGAGATATGTGGCTCTCTCTTGTCCTCCAGATTTGTGACCGGAAACACGGAGTTTGAGGTGGTCAAGCATTATTCCCTTTCAGCTGGCAGCAGCTCTTTGAAGACCAAAGCAGCTGCAGCCAAACCACCCAGTGACACAGGCTTTGTGCAGACTTGCCCTGGCTGTGGCTTCTGACCAGACATTCCTGTTTTCCCCTCCTCCTTACAGCTTTCCAGCCACCTGTTGCCACTTTCAGCTTTCTACTGCTATATATATTCTTTTTAACCTCTCCTGAATCCTGCCTACATTTTCTGAAGGGAAGATGAAACTGGATTTTTTCCAAGGAGGCTTTTCTAAGGAAGCAATTTTTTTGTGATGACAGGCCATTAATCTTTCCTAGCTTCCCTTCAGCCATATATGAGAGAGGGAAGTGATCTGAAAGGCTCTAAGTTTCTACATGCTAAAGATCACAGAATCATGGAATACTCAGAGTTGGAAGGGACCCACAAGGATCACTGAATTCCAACTCCTGGCCCTACACAGGACAGCTCTAAGAACCACACCATGTACCCAAGAGGATTGTCCAATCATTTCTAGAACTCTGTCAGGCTCGGTGCTGTGCCCACTTAATACTGATGCTGAAAAGACAAATGGAGTTGTTTTTTCTTCTTTCCCTTCACTGCTGGGACCACAAGACAGAAGGATGTTACAGTAGGGTATTTCACTGAGATACAGCTAGGAACAAAAACCTCGCCTTGCTGCAGGGCAGCGAGAGCAGGGAATTCACTTGGGTGAGACTTGTGGTCACTATGAGGCCTGACCAAGCATACTTTTATGCAGATATGTACACACAAAGAAATACAAAACCTGACTGCCTGCAACACATGTGCAGGAAGACTAGCTCCCTGCAGGAGCAGATGTCAATCTAATGAGAGCCAGCATTTTGTTTCAGACAGGTACAGGCCAGCCTGCTTATCAGGCAGCAAAGCCTGAGTTGGTGAGTTGAATTCTAGCAACAGCTGCAGTTTGGTTCTTGGTCTACAACAGATAAAAAAACAACTCCCCCATAAAACTCCCTCTACTAGCAGTTTCTCAGACACTGCCTTGAGCCTTACTAGCCTTCAGCAGTCCAGCAAACACACTTCCATGACATGCCAGGGACAGCTCATTTCTAGCCACGGAACACTGTGTGACCCCAGCCGGAACTGCAGGAAGTCACAGGCTGTGGAGGAGGTGGTGGGAGGTGACTGGAGACATCTGGAGTGGAAGTGTCCCTCCCACCTAGAGACTTCCAAGTTAAAGAAAATAGATGACTCAAAGGATTAATTCCCATCCTGTATTCTAAAAGGAATTCTCAGATTAATTACAGAGCATTTGTAGCAAACATTAGCAGAGGCAACATCATCAACCTGTGCCACTATGGTTAAGTAGTCCCATCCCAACTGTGGCATTCCTGTCTCTTCATGAGTTGAGGGATTTCTTCCAAGCAATTTTAACTCTTATTTCACAAAATACAGAAATATAAACGTTCTTCACTTCCCAAAGTTAACACTGGAAAAATAAACCATGGAAGAGTTAATGAATATTTGACCAGATCCTCTTTTGAATCCCACATTTTTTTTTTTTATTTTCTACATCTGTTTAGAAGAACCCTTCCTTTACAAAAAACAAAAACTAGAAAAAAAAAAGCAGCATATTTTCTTCATTTTGCTATAACTGAACTGTCTGAAAGGACAAAGCTGGCTCCACCCTATCACTATCTTTAGGAGGAAATGTCTCAGTTTTGATTCTTGCAGCTATTTTCTTTCCCAGACTGGCAAATTATTTTCATTTTCTAGATCTCCATCATAAATGTTTTTGGCAAGGTTTACGACAAGAGAAGGAACACATAACAAAGCATTTCTTCACAATCTTAAATTTTATAGATAACCATTACTAATAAAACAATGACTACTTTAAAAAGTAAAATAAAACCAATATAAGAACTGTGGTCATTAGACTATTACATAAACACACAGCAAACCAGCTTAATACAATTATATGTATCAGTTTTCTGTTATACCAAAGAGCACATACTTTAGCAAATAAAGATTCTGACTTCAACTTCAAATAGTCACTTTATATTTACTATAAAAATATTAATTGAGATTTTTGAAAAGCAATCCTCCAGTCCAGATGCAATCTCTAACATGTTAGCTGCACAGAAAACACGATTTTTGGGAGCAACTGTAAACCACAGAAGGAATAAATTCTTTCTGATGCAAATCCTTACCCACCAGAAACAGACTGGCTTCCTAATGTCCAGGTTCCTTTTCACCGCAGGTACCTTCCCTCATCTCAGTTCTTCCTGACATTTTATCCCCAAATCTTGTGCCAATAAACGCTCCAGAAAGTTTCACAAGCAATTTCTGAAATCTCCTTCCTTCAGTGTACCTAACAGAGGTCTCAAGGTGCTCACTTGTAAAGCTCCAGCAGCCTGAGTTTACAACCTCATGAAAGATTTTCTTGGTGAAGAGGTGTAAGGTCACAGCAGTTGTGTCCAGCTCAGAAACTCATTCCCAGGGCTTCCTAGAGTGCTCTGTAGGGCACAAATACAATGAGCACATGGACCTTCCCATACTAATGGCACTGACAAGAAAACACTTCAGAGTTAAACTGTACATCTGTAGAGAGAGATTGTGATTTATTTGTAGTTCATAGAAAATAGTTTAAAAATACAGGACTTGAGCTCAGCTTCCTTTACATAACGTGCATTGACAATGCAAACCATCCTTCTTCTTTTTGCTTTTCTACCTGTAAAAGAAGAAACCAGTTGAGATTCATATACAGTAAATTTCCCACAGAGCTGTGTGTTACGACTGCTGTCTGCCATTGGCACCATGGAGGGAGTCACACCACCTACTTCAAATCACATCTACCTCAATAATTTCAAATTTCCCTTCTAGGGATGTATAGTTTGCTGTCAGGATAGGAGGTCCTGGACCCTAATGCTGTTCTCTTTATCAGTCCTTATTTAGGTTATTTTGGACACCAGGAAATAGGTTATTAATATCTCCTCATAGTTGCTTTCAAGCCTATAAACAGCTCTTATGACTGGTTTACCAGTCTGTACCACTGCAGATCTCCCTGTGAAAGCATCTCACTGCAGACCATCCTTTTCTTTGCACATCAGGAGTCAAATCTAGATAGGGGCTCTCTTTTCATTTGGATTTATTCATCCTTCAGCAAGTGACTTGTGCAGGTAAGAGCTTGCTTGACTCTTGACTGTGGCTCTACCAGGACATCATAATGATGACTTGAGATTCTCTGGAGCCACGGAAAGGCCTCCAAAGGTTTCCAGTACTAACACACAAAAATGCCACAGCAGAAAAGAGTAACTTATAAACAACTTTGTGGCAGAAAATAATAAATGTCAATAGTTCTCAGGTCTCTTCTTACCAATTGTCTGTAATCCAACCTGCAATGAACTGATTAATAATAGCCTTGGGATATTTAAAACAGGACAGAGCTCTCCTCCCTTCATCCATCTTATGATTATCTTTTCCCTTTTATAACAATGTATTACAATTTTCTGGCTGAAGATTTTTCAGTCTCACCTTTGGTCTTTGGCTGACAGAAGTTAATTTGGCACTTTCTGATGTGGCACTTAAAGGTGAACAAGGTTTGCTGGAGTCTCCTACAGACCTGGAAATATTCAAAATAAGATTGAAAAAGTGAAAAATGGAAGTGACTACTAGAAAATTCTCTCTGATCCTGAGTTAGGACCCCTCATCAGCAGTCTTCAACACCACATGTCATCTGTCTTGTCTCAGACTGCAGATATTTTAAATCCAAGCAAAGGAAGTTGTGAAAAAGCTATTAGACCTTTGTCCCACTTGCAGAGTTTAATGTGAGAAAGTAAGGGAAAAGCCACAAAGCAAAAAAACCACGTGGCAATTTCTCCATTGTGTTCAATTTCCACTGCATGGGTAATTAAGATACTACAGAAATGAAATAGTAAAGGGTGAACTTTTACCTTCTTATACTGGTCATAGTGGCATGGGGAACACTGTCATCCTTGGAGCTGTCCACAGCCACTGCCACGGGAACAGACACTTCAACTGTCCGCCTTGCATTTTCTAGGTGATAAATAATTGCTTGATTCTGATGAGAACACACCAACATTGCACAGCATTTGTTTTGTTTTACCATTTTTTTCAGAGGCATCACAATCTCTTCCCAACTGCACGGATACACAGACCAGAAATAAAACATCAGGGTAAACATCAACCTCACACCCACTCTCTGAAAATGACTGAAAATGAAAGGAGAGACTCAGAGCAACTATAGACAATGCTCACATACATAGAACGATTCTTCTATGGTTAAATTTTCTGTGTTTTTTGGCAATTAGAAGATGAATTAGAATGAAAAGATAAAACAGCCATCCTGCAAAGTAATTTTTTTTATAGTCACATATGGCAGCTAATCTATGAATCTTGAATCAGCAAGTATATTCCCTAAGCTAATTTACCTCTTTACATGACTGGAAGCTCCAGTAATTCCTTTCTATTAGAACAGGCAGTAACTGAGCAAGACAGTCTTATGGAAAGAGTACCCAAAAGACAAAAACTAAAATGTGGTTGAGAATAGGTTGACGACTCTGCCCTAAGTTTTAGAAGTCTGATGTAAATAATTTAGTCTTCTTCACCCAAGATTCTGCACAATAGGGGACTGAATAAAAATCCCAGTGCTGTCCACCAGAGACTAATCACAGAACCAATTAAGTTCAAAATGACACCAGAGATCGACTCCAACCTTTGAACACCACCTTGTCAAACAGACCAAAGCACTGTGTGCCACATCCAGTGTTTCCTTAAGCAATTCCAGGGATGGTGACTCCACCACTTCCCTATGAAGTCCATTCCAATGCCTGACAACTCTTTCTGTGAAAAAGCTCCTACTAATGTTCAAATGTAGCACCTGTTCTTCAGACAAGAACATAGCAAAGAACAGGTTCAACATGAAGCACAGTACTTGCAGCAGACAAATTACTAAGAAGATAACTTTAGCAGAGGTTTAGCTGATACATTTTTAGCTCTCTGAAGTAAGAAGTGTTTGTACCACACCAGCATTAACAGCAAGCGTACTGCTGACCACAACCACTGATCCAGTAAGATAAGGACCAGGGAAAGGAGAAAAACACTGTCTTACTGGTTTTTGTTTCTCCTGAAGCTGGGTACTCACCAGTGTAATTCAGGGATGGGGTTGGAGCAGGAGACAGCACTGGAGGGACCATGTCAGCAGCAGCTGATTTCTGCTGGTCTATCAACTGCAACAGTTTATCCCGTGCTTCTGTACTCTGGCGATTCAGCTCTGCTATTCTTTCCTCCAAGCTCCTTGATACCATGAGATGACTCTACTTGGATAATGGGATAATTACTTCCAATAAAAAATTTACAATTTTGACCCTAAAGGAGGGCATACAATACATTTCAAGCACTTCTGTGCATTTAGTTTTCAAACTGAAAGTGAATATAATCATGTAGCACTTCTGTGAAAAGTCTGATTTTGGCCCTTTTACTGTCCTGTATCTAAGTCCTCAACTGATTAAACATTACAATATTTTATACTGGTCTTCCCTCAAGTAGGAAAAATACAGCTGTTGTCTGTATAATTCAAGAAGGAAAAAAAACCCCAACCTCCCCCCAGCCAAAAAACCAATTAAAACCCCAAAACAAAACAAACCAAACAAAAACCCCAAACAAACCACCAAACCAAACCAAATAAACACCAAGCAATTAACTACAATTAAGAATATACTTAAAAAGAAAGACACACGTTCAGGAGGGTGTGGGGAAACAAAAGCAGGTTTCTAGCAGAAGTGTCCTGGAATTCATCTTTGAGCCAGGTTTTGATTTCTTTGACCTCTTCCCCTCCCTCTTGCTAATGGCTTCCACAAAAACAACACTTACTAAGAGTTTGCATCATCTTGTACAACCAAATGACTAAACGTTACAAAATAGAACCCAATGTGGAAAGTGACAACATTCTCAGCCTACATTTAAATGAAGAAATTAAAAATCTTCAGGATCTTTAATTTAACAGTCAATCAGCCACTGTGATAGAACAAAAGACAAGAGCAAGGGCTGGGATGTTTTTGTGATGTTAACTTCACTCACTGGGATCCTACTGAGTATCTGCTTAGTTGCAGGTTAATTTTTTTCCACTTAAACTGAAGCTTTCAAGGTCTCTCCTTCCCAAAATCTTTGGGATTTTCACAGAAGAGGACTGACAAGACAGACCCAACAAGCCCATACACTGTGATCAAATATTTGCAAAAGGTGTACTTGCACTAACTTTAATCTCATCTGCTTTTGGGTCAGAGTAGCAGAAGAGAAGTATGACATGACTTTAAACATGCATTTTACAAGCTTGACAAGAAGCTGTGGGTTGGTGCAGTGCTTTCACTGCTAATAGTATCCAAACTACAAGAGCTTGGATCACATTGCAACACCATCTCTTTTTGCAGCATAACCTTATGAATGTGCTGCACACTCTTCAGAACCCATGTAAAACATAGGACCAATATGAGAACCTACTGCTGATCTGCTTATGGAATAATAAAAAAATCCACAAGTCTCCAAGCAAACACATAGCAAGTGACAACATGAAAGACAAAAAAGCACCAGTAAACTATGGGAAAGCAGATCAGCAGAAGACCAAACAAGCCTTCCTTTTCTGTTAAATTCTGACCTGTCCTTGTGAAGAGTCTGGACTAGGATCTGCATTATGTGTCAGGTCTGGCTGATGTAGACAATCACTTTTGTCTCCAGGGACGCCTCTGAATTTGCTCAGTTGAGCTTTAATTAGAGCATTCTGCCGTGTGAGCTCAGCTATCTGTCCCAGCAGATCACTTTGAAGGAACTCTTCAGCTGTGCTGTTTTTTCCAGCATCACCTGGGCAGGACAGATTGGTTTTTGCATAGGAACTCTCCAAGTCTTTGTCTGCAGGAGGAATTGGTTGCCTTTGAGAGATGGGGCAGTTTTCCTCAGGTGTGCTCTGTGTCCTCAGGGAGGAAGGTAAGCTCCTTTCCTTGCAAGGCTCTCTTTCAGTAGACTGGGAAATGGCTGCAAACACTACAAACACAAAATAAAGGAACAGTAAGGACAGTGACATGAGACCCTCACTGAGGAGACTAACAGTGACTTTACTGCATCACGTTACTAATAATCAAGCAGGAATTTGGATTGTAACATCTGGCCTGAATGGTGTTATGGTACTGATCAAAACCACTCTATGCAATTTGCTATTGCAAACAGTTTTACATTTAAGTGATTTGAGATTGACAGAGAAGTCACTAATAAGATAAATTGTTTTGAATTTCTTAGCTGACAGATCAAATACTATTTCTTAGTTAGTCCTCCATTTTCCAAAATTCAGTTATCTTACCTGATAAACTAAGGTTTTGTTTCAGTTCTGATATTTATATTGGGTTATTAACAAAACTTTTAGGACAGTAAAACAAAAAAATACAAGACTTTTGGCATGATAATAAACTAACTACTTAGCCTCTAAAGAGGAAGCGCTGTGGCCAACAAAAGTAGTCAGGTATTTTTTTGTGGTCATCATCAGCAAAGAGATAACACACCACAGAGACATGACTACAGTTACAACCCTGTCTGCTACTACATGCTAAGATCAACTTGACTTTTGTGACCAAAACCAGATTTTCTAAGCTTCATACACCAAACAGCCCATTCCTTCTCAAGCTTTAGTTTTTGCCTCTTGAGCAGAGATGAACACTTAAAAACTTACACTCAATTGTGTTTTATGAATCTTTGAGCACAAAGAAACATTCATTAAGTTTAACATCTGTTGGGCCATTTAATATCAGTCTTAAGAGAGTAACAATGTATTTTAGAGAAACCTTGGAATACAGTTCGGCATTGCTGTTTCAAGTGACAGAAGACTTTTGGTTATTTTTCTGACTTGGAAAGGGCTTACAAAACAACACAGCTGAAAGGGAGGAAAAATGAGGAAACCCACAAATACTACTCCTGTACCCTCCTTCTTGTCAGCAACCATCAATCTGGCCATAGATGTAATTATCTGCCTCTCAACAAGGGTATGATCCACAGCCCTGCCATGTCCAGTGGGATGCATGTGCTTACAGTGACAATTGCAGCAGCAAACAGCTCAGTTTTAGAATCACAGTGTGCTTCCTTCTGCTCACTTCAGAAAGGATAAATGAGAAACACCATCCCTAATCACCCTAATGAACTTCCTTCCTCCCATAAACCAGAATTGAGATACCAACCTAAAAAACTCGTAAGGCCTATGGATACTGAGACAAGACTGAGCTACCTGGTTATCTGGCACCACATAATTTCACCCAAAATTTCCTCAACCATTTCCTGCGTATTAAATGAAACCCAATGGGAACCTGGCTCTCACAGCTTCCAAAAACCCCTTTGCTGGGAAGATTGGCTCAAAGCAGGAGCACAGAGCCTACAGCCATCCTGGTGTGTCTGCAACATGCATTGCAGGAACAGAGAAGTTCCAGGCTTCAGTGGTCCCACCATTAAAGGTGATGGAGGCTGGATTACACCATCAGCAGATGGAAATCTGAAATGTCATGCTGTAGGTCATTGACAAAGAGCTTCAGCAATCACACAGATATGATAACCAAAATGAGTACAGAATAAAAATGTCAGTCTGGATTGCCACTGACAGGACTGCTGCCAGGAGATGGAAAACAGGAAGTGTAAGGGCTGTCTACCAACAGGCATAGTTACAAAGGAAATGCATATCTGGGTGCTGCAGTAAGATATTCCAGCTATAGGACCAATATGTCTAGTTATACAGATTAAAAATTTTCCATGGAAAATACATCTTCAGAGGTAGTGTGAGATTGAAACAGTAACACACAACACAGACTCCTAGAGTCTACTGCAGTCAGAGGGATCTCACCATTCTGGAGGAAAGACAATTCCTGACTGCTTTTCTGTTGTGGTGGGGACAACAGCACAGCTGGCTGGAAGTTGTGAGCTGGAAAGTTTCTACCAGGTCTCATATCACCTGAGGCACCTGGCCCTGGGTGAAACGTGAAAGGAAGTTCTTCCTGTGGAAATTTCAGCATATTTTCCTTATTGCCTGCATCAGTCCTGGGCTCAGAGTAGGCCAAATCAGGTTTTTCTAAAGAAAAAGACAAAGCAGGGATAAAAGTTAAACAAATGAACAAAACAAACCAAACAAAAAAAAAGGAACAAAAACTACTTAAAGTGAAATAGCAATGTAGGAAAAATATAAATAACAACTCTTATGTTCAGATACCTGAAAAGACAGACAAGATTAGGGTATGTTCCACATGCACACCTCCCTTTCTTCTGATGCCCAGCTACAGAATTCCTTCACTCAAGCAAATTATAAATCTTCACTGGCCATAAGAGCAAGAACTCTTACACGTAGCCTCACAATTTCAGGACAGTAGTATGAGATCTGTTTGTAGCTCATGCATAGGACTTACAGATAAATGACTTGAACAGGTATCTGAGCTGCATTTAGTAACATTCTCTTGAGAAAACCAGACTTATGCACTTGTCCTAATCCCCCATACTACAAATTTGATGGCAACGATGCTGTAGGAAGCAATTCAAGGTTTTTTTGAGTTCTGCTGATCTTATTATAGTTTAATTCAAATGAGACATCTCTTCAGGTAAAAAAAAATATTCTTCTGTATTTAACTAAGGAAAGTAAGGAAAGAAGATTTGAAAATTCTAGTGCTGCAGAATTGTTGAATGTGAAGGTTTGGGTGTTAGGTTGGGGGTTTTTTCAGGGGTGCTTTTCTGAATGTTTGGATTTTATATTTTGGGGATTGATTTCTTTTTGCTTGCTTTTACTAGGCCTGGGTAAAGCACAGAAAAAGGGATCTGGTATGTGGCTTCCTCCCAAGAAGAAAATTCTTCCAGAAAGAAAGCTTTTAGCTACAGAAAGATTCATAAAACCAACACTTAACTATGGAATATAAGTAACTCTGAGAAATCTTGGGATTCACAAGACATTACTGACCTTGGGAGTAAAAGCAAAGCATTTAAACAATTGACCAGGAAAGACAGCTGGGAGGAAACTCAGCGGTGAAAGGTGGTTAACAGTCCAAGGTGAATCATGTTTGGTTAGTTTGGCCACCAGTCTACTGGCTCAGCTTAGCCTGCCTCCATGTCACACATCACTCAGCTGGTCACTCCCCTCTCACACAGAGTCACAAACACCAAGTGACAGAACTCTCTGGTTCATTCCTGGCCTCAGCTGCTGCTGTTTTGGCCAGCAGCGACCTCCAGTGTCTTATGGAAGAACCAATCTCAGACTGTCAGGCTGCTCAGCAACAGGAAGCTAAGATCCTGATTCTGTTGGGTTTGACTTCTTTGGGTTTCTGGGGTTTTTTTAGGACCCTCAGAATGAAACTGACTTTGGAAGCCATCTTAATGGGGGAAAGCTACTCTCCTCCTTTGCTTGTGCTCACAGCAGAACCTGTGGCCTGTGAATTTACAGAAGTGACATTCACGCTCATGCAAGAGGTACTTGTGCAAAGAAACATACATTAAATACCAGATTTTCCACTACAGGGATAAACTAACAACTCCTCTTTCATCCTTCACACATTCATTGTACGCACCTTGGCTGTTTGCTGTGCCTCTGCTTGCAATTCCAAAATGTTTTGGACTTTGTTCTCTTTCAGGTTCTACCAAAGGGAGGCCTTTAAATGCTTGTGTGAGACACATCAGCTTTTGATCTGTTACTGTCATGTATTGCTGAAGCTTCTTCTAAAGGAGGGAAAAAACCATAGACAGAATTACAGAAATTTGTGTTCTACAAACAGAAATTAGAAAATTATATACTACAAGAAGTCCTGAGAAGAAATTTGGCCTCTTAATACTACTGTACTACTACTACATGATTCTGTAGAATTCCAGTGAGGATTAAATATTATTGTCTCCATGTTTCTCATTTATGAATAATTTGTTTTGCCTTTTATGACTCATAACATTACTTCCTCTCTAATGTTTCTTAATTTCATCATTCCCAAATGTAGCCATTGATCAAATCTACCTCCACTGGAAACTAAAAAAAGGAAAATGTAGTACTACATCTACTAATTGCTTCAGTAGTGTTAACAGTATAGAAGTGTGTAGGAAGATGCCTAAACTTTTAGATGGATAAAGTAAAGGTCAGTTGCACAGCACTTTCTCAGGCTTTGAAGTTAAATAAACAAACGACTTCCCCAACATTTCATACCCATACCTGCTACTGTAATTCTCGGGCTCCTCATTCAATTTTATCACTTCCTTTCTGTTTATGGTTAAAATCTCCAGAACATGAGACAAGGCATCTCAGCCCACATTTGCAACAGAACTCAGAATTCTAACATGTAACCCTGATGGATAAGAAGCAGGGGGAGCTCAGTACCTGCATAGTAATGTTTTCTTCCCTCACTTGAAGAACTTCAGCAGTCAGAGCATCAATCAGTTCTCTGTGTTCATTCAGCATCTCCTCCTGCTGCTGCCTCATCATCTCTTTCTGATGCAGCTGCATTTCAGCCTAAACATGGAGAAAAATTTGGAAATTTACTATAAACCAATACAGACTCATATTTGAAAACAGAAACTATTCTTTATGACATCATAATATAGCAGCTCTTCCCACTATTGCTAAACTTCATTACTTTCATGACAAAATCGAATTGTCTGGCCTTGAGAACTGTCAGAGAGCTTACTGTTTGCTCCTCCAGGACACTGTAGGGAATTCTAGACATCCTTGTTCTGTCTTTACAGCTTTTACAAGATGTAACTAAAAGCATTTTCTCTCTGCACAGATACAGTTTCTTAAGTCACTGAATCTTCATGCAGGAATCAAATAATTCCAGGTGTGCTGATGCTTGTCAGTATCCCGTGCTACTTGTGCCTAATCTTTAGTTTCCCTAATTCATTAATGAAGACAAATTTGACTAAGTAAAGGAGAACGTACTTGCTTTCTAATGTTTTGCATCAGAGAGAAAAAGTTCTGGAGGGTTTCAAAAGTATGATGACCAAACAGCTCTGCATCCACATGAAATGAATGAATAAATTAATATTTTTGAGACTAACTCACAGATACTGCCACTAGACACAAGGACAGGCAGATACACCTCCCTTAAGTACAGGAGAGACAAACCATCCATTTTCTATTTCCCTTCCAGCTAGAGAGAACAGGGTTTTTTGTATTGATCCAAGTGAAGCATGCTGGCTCAAAAAATGGATAAAAAAACCTGTATCTGGTCCTCTCTTTTCAGAAATCAAAGACAGCACAAAAGAAGCACTTCTACCCTGGTAGCAGTGATGAAGCTTCTGATGCCTTAGATTATCTGGATGAGCTACTGTATCTACTAATTCTACACAGCACTAACCTAGTCTTGGAGGAAAAGCTTCCAAGCAGCTCTGTCTTACATTTATGCATAGGGAAAACATCAGGGTAACATCCATTCCTAACCCCAGGTAGGATTTAGGTCTGGTATACCCTGAAAGAAGTATTTTCATCCCAGCCCACTGCCAGGTGTGGCTCTAACCACATGAGCTTTAACACTGCACCAGAACATGCAGCAGACAGGGAGAACAGAGCAGCACAGATTCAGGGAATATGCCCACACTCTTTTGTCATGTGGATCTGGCAAAGAAACAGCTTTCTTAGCAGAATGAGGGTGAGGAGGGAATGATTAATTCCAACATTTGGAAGGTGATCTAAAAATTAGTTTAGAAACCAAGTCAGATTTATCCTTTCCCTTTAAGAATTTTATAAGGTTTTGCAAACATTTCAGAAGTTTCTGGTCCTCCTTTTCTCTAGCCTCTTCTGTACTCAGCATTTCCTTCTTATAGGTGTTGGTTTGTTAATCACTTAATAAAAACACTTTCATGGAAGATTCCTGAATTCAAATTTCTCTTCCTACTTTTTAGATACAATTTTGAGAATAAATTAGGCAACATGCTTTATTGCAATCCTTCTGATTTTCTGCAGCAAAACTAGAAGGAGAGATAGGGAATCTCTCTAATAGCTTTGAAACCTCATGAAGACTGACTGTCTAAACAACTGCTTTACTAAAATCAGGGCTTTCTAAATATCCCCTGCAAAGTCATTTTCTTAAAAAGCACTGCCAGTTATAATTCAGGCACTGGAATTCTGCTAGCTCTGCTGGCTAGGCAAGACAGATGTGCACACAAGTGCTTGATTTATGTCTGGCATCACAGGGACCAGGTTTTATGAAACACTCAAGACAAGCTGGGCTTCCTCCCAGCAAATTCTCGAATTCTAATTGTAATTAAACCTCCCTGAAAAGGAGAAAAGTCACTTTATATTATGAATGCAGTATCTATCTCAAGCAAGCCTGAATACAATTAATCACATTATAAGCAGCTTGAGTGACTTCTTCATATTGCTACTTAAGAATTTAGGTAGTAAATTTATGAGTGTGGCAAGACAATTCTGCAAGCAATAATCAACTTCTGGAAGGATGGAATGGTAACACAAGAAAACAAGGATGGAATGGTAACACAAGAAAAATTACAGGAGTAGCTCTGGAAGAAGTCTGAGGCTCAGGAATAACTCATTTCTGTAGAAAAATTAAAGACAATCTAAACAGGATTATAACTGCAATTACATTTATAACACAAATTGGATGCTATTAAATTGATGTATTCCTAATAAACAGAAAACAATCTACTGAAATTTCAAGATCCTTCCTTATAATTGCAAAAGAACCAAATTTAATTCCTTGCTTTGGTATTACAATTTAAACAAAAACCAAGCATTATTAACTTGTTTTAAAACAAGACTTTCTCAGCTGAAGTCTATCTTCTGAGGCAGTTGCTTTTCAGTCTTGGATTGATTATTTACTATTTGCTTCCAGAACTTAATCAAAGTAAATTCTTCCATACAGATTAAATGCAGAATACAAGGATTAAGTTATTATACATCTGGTAAGAAAAAAAATAGAATTTTAAAATAAGATGGATTTCCCCCTTTCAATTATTATACACTCTGAAAAGGAAGACAGTTCCACATTCAATACACATCTATTATCTTTGCTGTGAAATAGAGCATTAGCATTTAGATGATACACTCTGCTGCACCTACTAAGAGTGCAGGAACTGTCATGACCTGGTTTAAAATGTCACATAGACCAAATGAATCTGTGAGGTACTGCTGCCTCTTGACAGCTCTGGGATACCGATAAACTAGAACACACTTATTTCCCTTTTCTTTTTTAAAAAAAGCTTCTATGTGGCACACAGGTGGTGCTCTCTATGGAATTCCATTAATTCCCAGCTGTGCATTGCTACAGTGAGCACTTCAGGTCATTCTTGCATAAGGTAAAGTTTCTGTTCTGGATAGTAAAAGAAGACTGAGGAATCCCTCAAGGAAAATAGGGGGTTTGGATCCACTGCTCTGGTGACAACAGCATCACCTTTGGGAGGCAAATGAAGAAAATGAATTTGTAAACAATGCAGTAGTTACTACCCTGCTACAACTCTGAGTATATGTAAATAACGAATTTTAAATTATTTCAAATGGTATTTTTCTGCTCTTAGACACTGAGAGACTTTCACTGCAGTCAACTCCTCCATCTTCACTAGGGATACCAATTCCTAACAAACCAGTTCCCGACAAACCAAGAGTTTTAACTCCTAATTGCATGCAAACCTAGTAATAAGCAAAGATGATCAGAGTTCAATGTAAAGTGATTGGAAGCCAGAAAAGACCAAAGTTCACATCTGTAAAATAACTTTACACCCTCCTTCCTTCACTCTCCAGGAGCAGTTCTAAGTCTCTCACCTCTTTGAGGTAGCGCATCAAACGACAGAGAGCGTTCACCAGTGACAGAGTAAACCCAGACAGGCCTTCACTTCTCTCTTTCTTTGGGACCTCACGACCTGTACATCGCTCATATTCCTCCAGTTCATGCTCTACTTCCTGGATCATGTGGTTGAGAACATCTAGGCTGGGTTTGTTGTCCCTCTCAAGGTCAATCTGGATTAAATTAGCTGGAGAATCATTTCTCTTTTGTCTTGCAGAGTTCTGTGCAGCTTGCTTTCTTTTCACTGAACGGGAAGAAAAAAGGGGCATTGGAATTTCAACTTGTATAGAGATCTTTGCAGTACCAATGAAATTGCATTGTTTATTGAAGTAAATCAAAGGAAATGCCCTCTCTTGCCATAAGATGAAACAGACTATCAAAGAATGTCCCACAGTCATTCCAGCTATTTTCAGATCCTCAAAAATCACATTTTTTGCTGCCACAGTAGTACCTTTCAAGCACAA
Source organism: Promerops cafer (assembly GCA_013398275.1). Lineage (NCBI taxonomy): Eukaryota > Metazoa > Chordata > Aves > Passeriformes > Nectariniidae > Promerops > Promerops cafer. Next base: position 383,538 of record VZSE01002468.1, on the reverse strand, counting down.
CTGTTTGGTGCTTTTATCTTGGACACACCTGTTTGTATTTTTCTCCTTTCCAGTTAAATGCATGGAAATAGCTTCCTAATGAAAAACATCAGCTGCTTTCTCATACTCACTAAGCAACTCCTTTCATGTTACAGCTTGTAACTGATGTCAGTCCCCTCATACAAACATGTAGAATATGGGGACTGAAATGCATCCTAATCTGTGCAGCACAGAACACAAAGCTGGATAACAACTAGAAAAGTCCTGCACAGGAGAGAACTCCATGACCAGCAAGGTAATGGGGAGCATCAAAGGGCTGTTTTTGTGGTTCCCAGATTCCTATGGGCTAGGCTTTGCCAGTGAACATGCAGAACACAGGGGAAATACACTAGACAAGGAGCTGTGGAACATCCAGCCTTAGATATGCTCAAGACTCAAGGACCCCATCACTGAACTTTGGTATTAGCCCCGCAGTGACTCAAAAAAATTCCTTCCAACCCACATTTTCTTATGACATTAAGAACCTTGGACAAAGGGTATTTTATTTTTAAAGGTACTAAACTCTTTGCTGCAATTTGCTTTTGTTTCCTTGAGTTTGGGTTCAGCACTTGTCTCACAGTGTCACTGGAGTCTACAGACTCTTCTTCATCTTCATTCCGAAGTCTTGAATGGGTTCTCTTGATTACACTGGTAGCATTGAGGGCTGATTTAAACACAAAACAAACAAAAAAAAAGCACACGTGAAATATTTCAGGCATGTTCTTAATAACAATATGTTCTAGAGTAATTTTATGACAAGAGCTGGCTTTTTAGTCTGGAAATACATCTGAGCCAAATTAACACACATTTCTGTCTCTGATCCCCACCCAGGAAAGGAACTCCAGACAGGATCCTAGGAACAGCCCAACAACCTTGCTGTGATTTGGCAAACCCAACCTGATTGATCCAATGAAGGAGAAACAATTGTTGGAGTCCAAGGCACATTTGATTCCTGTGATAAGGTGTTTTTTCTCATATCCTTTTCAACCCACAACTGAGAATTCACCGAGGAATTTTCTTCTCTCAACAACCGAAGTAGCCTACTTTCAAAACAAGAATAGTAGTGAATTGTAACAGGACAATGACATGATTCCAGATTATCTGTCTTGACAGAGCTCCTAAAATTATCTGCAATTGCTCAAGCGAGTTCCCTGCTCTGTTTCATTCCCAGTCTCAATGTTACAACAAGGCCTTTCCCTGGAATTCTGAGATCAGGAAAGGAGGGCAAAGTGAAACAGAACTAACTTAATTATACCCATTCAACGCCCTTTTAACTCCACCTGCTTCCAGTGTCAAGCAGGTAGAAACCTGAATGGATGTATTTGTACTGACCTGTCAGAATTGATGCTGGATTTGAAACCCAAAACATCACGGTGTCCATCTTCTGATAATGCTTCCTCCTCCTCCTCATTAAGAGCCTTTTCAAGAGACAACAAAGAAAACAAAACGGAATTCAGAGGTTAGAGACCAATTTTATGGAATTGTTTCAAGAAAAAAACCAGAAACATTTGTTTTAGTCTTCCCCTCCAAAACATATTTAAAATAAAAATACCAGACAGAAAAAAACACCAAACCCACACCCCTTCGTAGGAAGTTCTGGGGCACTTTAGTACCTAAGAAATACTGATACTGACAATTGTCTCTGAAAATAACACAGCAAGTGACTAACTCAATAACCAATATTTTCTTTTTTTGATTTATATTAAATATGAAAACTCATGCAAACTAGAGGACTTAAAAAAAGCTGTTAAGGCTGTACCAAAACAGAGACACAGCAGGCAAAATACAGAAAAGCAACCTGAATCTACATCATTTGTAAAATTTCAGTCATTTGACATTATAAGCTAAGCAACTTCATAATGAGACCTGCAAAATTACATTTACAGTTTGTGTGTAAAATGCAACCAGAACAAAATACATTCCTATGTACTACATTTATAGCTAAATACAAACAACCAAATTTGGAATTAGGGTTCCTCAGACTACCAGGTTTCTGAGCTGCTGGGTAAGTTTCACCAGACACATAAGAACTCACAGAAGCCTGGCAGACAATCAGTACACATTTCTTTTAAAAATTTCAGCTTATCCTGCAGCATGCATCCTGTGACAAAGCTTACAAAGGTGCTGCAGTTCACTTCTCATATTAAAAAAACTGAAAAACATATGTCACACCAAAATACCTAATACAGAAGTACCACAACTCAAATTACAGGTATTTTTGCAAGATAGTAGGATATGGGACTAGAGAACCATGGGAATATGACACCATCACTTTTGGTCCCTACAGCCTGTTTGGTCTTCATCAGAGGGAAGTTTTCTGGGAGCATCACATGCCCGTTCTCAAGTCCCAGTGAGTGTTCCTGGTACAACATGTTATTAAAAGAAAACAGAGAACAAAGGCACGCTAAATTAAATTTTAAACAATTTAAAAATTGTTTACAACAAATCTGAATAAATGCAAAATAATGCAAAATATTAGAAGTTAAACTTGTACGATTCATCAAGGCTGTCGATGAACTGGGATACAAATGGCTGTGTCCCCATCTATGCAGACATAATTGGTAAATCAGAGACATGTTCTGAAATGTGGCAATTAGTTAAGTGACACAGAAGTTCTTCTCTTAGACTGTAATCACATTGTACTCTTCCTGAGAAATCCAGAATTTAAAAGGGAGGGCATGCTATTGTAAGAGAGCTTCTACAAGACATAATGATGTTTGTTTCTCATATCCAAGGGTTAAATAAAAAAGTCACGATTCCCAGAGTCTCACAAAAGAAACTCACCTCTGTTTAACCTTGTCTTATATGAATGTTATCAATAAAAGCCAATTTAGTTCTGCTTAGAAACTCTTATCTTTGAATAGTCTTATTTTGTGCGAACAAAAAAGCCACAGGGCATGCATGCATGGAACAAAATATACATTACCTGGGAATCCATGACAGATTCACTAAGGATGGAAAGCTGACTGGGAGGATGACTTTTTTGTACAATGGGTCCTTGAGATGATTCTAGGTCACAGTTAGGAGCCATTGTTACATTAGGAAAACCTAGAGGAATTAAACAACACAGGGAAGAACACAGAGGGCTTGGTCTGTACATATGTTGCAGGACTTTGTACTGAAAATCAAGCTCCTGTACTTCACAAAAAAAAAAGGGTCACAGGGATGTCACTTTAAACAACAACCAAAGACCAACCACAGGGTTAATTTAATACACTGGGCCACATACCCAGCTTTTGCCCTTCCCACCTGCATAAATACACTTGTGCTGAAGCAGCTTGCAGGCTCAAACAGTCACTAGGAACAAAAGAGAATGGCAGCCTAGAGAGAAAAACCCCTAGGTTTAAGATTTCATACACAGACAGCCAATCCTGCCTTCCAGCAGCACAAGGATCCACAAGCCAAATTAAGAAAAGGAAAAGCCTGGTTCAAGTATTGCTGATAAATCTTCAACCATATCCAATAGCAAAGAGTCAGCTCACGCAGCAATGAGAATCAGAACAATTGCAGCAGCTCAAACTGGTGCTCTGCACAGGCCAGCAGCTTGGCTGTGAAATGGTGAGCATGAGGTGCTTCAGAGCACATGATGTGAAATTCCACAGTGGACCAATACAGTGGAATAACCAGCCATCACTCACTCTCCCCTGCCATGGGAGGTGATAGCCTCACCTGTGCTCCATCCAACATGAACAGGATCAATCATACTGTGTTAGATGATGAGATGAAAGCAGTTAAAAAGAACGCTTTGCAAAGCAAGAGTATTCATGGAAAGCAAGGAGATAATCTTAAATGTGCTGCCACATACAATGAGATGTTCTACCTGTTCGTGTGCGAGGAGCATCCCCAAGTAAGTCTTTTGCCACATCCATAACCTGACCAGATCGTTCCAATACATCTTGCAAATGGTACTGGTCAGACAGAATCTGAAAGTACAGTGTATAAGGAAACTTTACACTGAGCAGACTGATTCTTTCCTTTTTATTTTTTTTTTTTCTGGTATTGTTCCTCTAAACAGTTGCCAAGAGAACAGCCAACAAGAGAATGTTTGCAAAGTTAGTATAGCGCTATTAGATCCTAAATAAGATAGATCAGAACACCATACTTCATGCAGAGTAACTAGAATTCATACTGTTTTTCTGAAAAATTAAACAGTTATTACTTCTGAGGCCCCCATCAGCACTGACTCTCTTTAGGACAAATCCCTTCACTTCTTCTCCTCCTCCCAGTCTGACACAAGAAGCTGGGTATTTATGACCAGGCTCATCAAAACAAAGACATACATAGCAATTAAAAAAAAGAAAAAGCATCCTCAAATCATTTGATCTCAATATTAAGTCACAGAACACTTACGTACATCTGACACCCAAAACATGCACTATTTGATGACATTCAAACCAATTCAAGCAGAGTTGTTTCACTCAGTCTTGCCTCATGAAAATCCCACCTAAAACTTAAGCCACATACCACCAGAACTTCCAGCAGAGGTAAGCACAGCTGACTACATCTGGCATCAGAAGACATTTTGGGAATATCCAGAAGGTTCTGTACAATACAGCTTCTGTATTGTAATTCTCTCTCCCAAAGTTTCTCTCTAGTATTTGAACTCCATCACAACAGGTGCCTCCTAAGGAAGGATTGTGCATTTTCTGTCTTGGAGTGCAAAGCAAGAGGCATCCAGCTACCCTGAGCCAAATGGAGCTGACTGGGGGTGGGGCTTTGTGAGCAGAACACAATTTAAAGCTCCTCACTGACGCCTGGCTTCATTCAAAAGGTGGAAATTGAAAACTAGTAAAATTATATCCCACAACCTGGGGAGAAGGTAGATATTCTTAAACACCTGAGAGGAGATATTGACCTCCACGTCATCATGGTTCATCAAATTGACCCAGAGACTGTGAATACTTTAGAAAACCTCACAGAAAAAGCTCATGTATGCCCTCCGACTCAAAATTTGAAAATTGACTGACAATTTTTGCTCATCCAGGAATCATAAGAAACTGTTTTGAAATGATTTCACAGTACTCTATGCTGTTATCTCCACAGAGTTCTTTTCAATGTCCATTGGTAGGTTTGCTGGCTTGCGTTTAGCCTCATACAAAAAATTCTCGGCAGTGGCATTTCACTTGTTTCTCCTCAATCCCCTGTTTTATTACATGCTTTGTTGTGTCACAAAGTATCCCTACATATCTGAGTTTCCATGTTTTTCTAGTCTTTTGAGCTTGCATTGCACTGCAGTAAATTAGACTTCTCATAATAATTTAGCAAATCAGTGAATATTCATCTTTCAAGCACTTCCCAGATCTCCTTTTCCGGACCACTATTCAATTTTCACATCTGATACAAACTAAATCTAGTCTTTCCATTTAGCCATCTGACAACAAAACAATGCAGGTTTTTAGATAAAGTTATTATACCAGATCAGCAGGACAAAAAAAACATATAGAAAGAAAAAAAGGAAAAAAGTTTATATGACTCATTTCCTGAAGGCAATTAAAATTAGAGTGATGTCTATAATCAGACAAAAATTATCCCGATTAGTTTGTTTTTACTCTCCTCACTAGACCTTTTTGGCATCAGCAGGTTCCTAAGCTCTACTCTCCTGCTGAACACGTTATGAACATTTTTAGAGCACTGCTCCCAAGGCAGATTAGCTCACATTTGCTTGTGATGAGAAGAAAAAGTGTTATCATCTTGTAACCCCTTTACGCCCATTTACACGCCCTGGACAAATTCACAGAGCAGTGTGCTTTGTCCCAGTATAGTACCACCTACAAATTTCATTAAAAATCACCTTCCTTCCTCTTTCAGATTGTTATCAAAGCAAAATAAACTGGACTCATCCTAAAATCTCTCCCCAACAATAATTCATTTACCTCTACTCTTTGGTGCAATGCACGAACATTATTTTAAAAATAAGTTGTTGCAGGACCAATCAGTGTGGTACCTACACATTCACAGTCCTAAGTTTTAGAGTGAATTCATTATCTTTTCATTCAGATTTTTAGGCAGATAAATCCCCAAAATATTAAAATTTTGCTTATCCATTTTATAACTCTTTTGTAATGTCTTTCTGTTCAACACACAACTACATGAGAAACAACACTAATAGCAGCACCTTCTTAGCTTTTGTCTCTGAATCTTTTGCAGTTGAGCAGGATTCAAGAGGCTTAGGAAGTTACACTCTCAGCACTAAAAGAAAAAGATCACCAAGGTAACAGAGACAAGGAAACAATTCTCAGTGGTTGTGCTCTACTTGGAGACACAGAGTCTCCACAGTTACTCAGAACACAGGACCTGGCAATTAACAAGATTTAAGTTAGAGAGAGGTGAAAATGGTAACTGTCTTCTGTCTATTTTGTTTTTCTCTACACACAAGAAGACACCAGTGCTTGAAACAGCAGCAGCCAGATCTGTTTCATCTTGCCTGGCATCATTTCCTGTTGCCTTCCTTTTCACTGATTCAGAAGCAGACACAGTAAACCAAATAAAGTAATCTCATAACTAAAAAGGGAAAACCACTCAGGAGGAATTGAGATTTGTGCATTTTCACTGGAAACAGCAACAAGTATAGAAGACTATTTCCTAAACATGAGTTTCACATCTGCAAAAGAATGAAGTCACATAATAGGTTGCCCAGACAACTATTAGAAAAGATGGTCTAATCTACCTTTTGTGACACGTAACTTATTTCTGTATGGAAGTATTATTGAAACTAGGCTGCATTAGGGGAAGTCATGGAGGTTCACAGTGTTTTTTGAATACTCTACTGAAATATGCTTGTCAGAAAAGCACCAAAGTAACACCAGTCCAAGGCTTGATTAGTGAAATATTCATTACACAAAAATTCTACTGTGATTGCAGAGAAACAGGGGTCCAATAGAAAACTAGGTGGTGATCTTCAATTCTAAGTACTTCCATTTGTTTGTCTATGCTTGAATGTTCTCAGACATCAGAAAAAGACTTCTGAAAAATTACAAAAGACAAAACAATGAAGTTTGTGATGGTCAGCCCACTGCACATTTACAGAACTACCAGATCATGTTTATTTTAACATCTAAGTGAACATTTTTCATCATCATTCTTTACCAGCACGAACAATTCTCAGTCTGTTCGAGTACAGAGGTCTGAAAACTAATTTCAGATTAGTTTTCATAACACATGGCAAGGAGTGACCTGCCATGTGAAAAAGGAGATCTACCACCACTTTTCAGTGACAGCATCTCTCTCTGTTATCTAGGCTTAGGTTTACTGCTACAGTTCAAGATTCAAAAGCAAATTCAATAATGTATTTACAGTCAGAGTGCTTCAGAATGCTGAGAGAACAAGCTTTTCAATCCTCAGATGACAAACTTGTCAGCCATAGCTCATTAGTCTTTGTTGTGTCAGTTTTCCTCCGTTAACAACTTCTTGCCTCACTCTTTCAGCCCCCTTGGCACTGCACTGTCTCTCTTTAAATAAGCAGTGTCCCTCCCTAACAGAGGAATGTTCATGTTTGCATCAAAGAAAAATGCTAGACATGAGGAAGAAAAGGCAAGCTGGCAATAAGAACAGAAAGAATACACATACTTTTTACAACAGTTGAACTGTGCAACCAGTTCCTGTTCAAATGAAAGGAGGCCTTCAGAATTACAGAGGGTATAGCCAGGCAACCTGGGTCAAATGTGCAATTCTATGTAACAGCTGGTTTGTCAGACAGTCTACTCCAATCACTGCATGCATGCAGCCCACAGAGCACATGAACATATGAAATCAAGTTATCCAACAAGAGGAATGTGGAAGAACAGTTTTACAGTAGTGCTGCAAATCACCTGCAGCAGGCTGCAAGTGCAAATTTAGCTCTCACCTCACGCATCAGAGCCAATTTCCTTTTCTGCAAGGAATCCGCATCCAGTTGCTTTTGCTTCTTCCATTTTCTGTTCAGCGCTTTCTCTTGGAGTTCCAGATGTGCCAATGCTTTGTTTTTTGATTTGTGTATTTCTCGGCGACGGAGCTAGAGAAACATAAAATAAGTAATTTAAAAATCAATCTTAAGCAAAATTTGCAGAGGAAAGCTAATGAGCTCCTCTTGATTTCNCAGAAACATAAAAGAAATAATTTCAAAAATCAATCTTAAGCAAAATTTGCAGAGCAAATGAGCTCTTCTTGATTTTATCGTTCATGCACTGAACATTATTTATGTTAACTTCACAGCAGTGCCAATGACAACTTCATAAACATCCACAAGTGTAAAATGCCATCAGTACCATCCAAATTTAAAGCAGCTCCAAAAGTGAATGGGGAAAGTCTCAATTTTTGTCTACCCTACACCACTGACTTGGCAAGAGTTTTCTCATCTGTAAAGGGAGGCAAAACTCAAACACTAGCACCTGTAAGGTGCATAAAAAAACATAAGGCATTTTCCTGATTTAACATCGTCAGTTACTAGACATAGTGTCTCCCTTCTTCTAACAATTACATTATATATTAAAAATATAGTTTAGATACAAATTAAAGAAATTAAATGCATGAGGTGCTTGATAAAGTCTCTAGAAGCTATTTAGGCAAACACTTGTAGAATCAAGTCTTTCTCTGCTACTGTGACCACCTGTCCTGACAAACCTGTCAAAACTTATAATAATAGCTCATACTGCCACTTCCATCCTGGTAATTAGTGCTATCAAGAAAATGCAAATACACACTTAAATACATGTAAATACAATGTAATTAAGTAAATATAAATATACATGATCTGTTTATTGCAAAGAATTCACATACTCTGCAATCAACAGATCACTCAGTATAAAGAAATTGTGTTAAATTGTTTAAATAAAAATTGAGTATTTTCAGAATTAGAGAGGCTCCTCAGACGAAGTGCATCTTTCAGTCCTTCCCAGCAGAGATGACCTTCAACTAATCCACTGACCCTTCATGTATTAATGTTTTTATGCTTTTATGATGGCACACTATTTATTGAAATAAAAACTGCAGCTACTGCTTCCCAGTGGGAACTAGAAACTGAAGAACACCAACTGCCAGACCTGTGGATGCTCAGTATCAAAAACCAAAAACTAGCATTAAAGAGACAACATGTTCAGAAGCTTGAAAAAGAGATTAAACATTGGCAGAAAATACCCCTGTAAGCACGATAAGCACTTTTTATGTCTGACAACCAGCTAAATGTCCTTGCCACAGAGACAAAGCAGTGACTGCTATTAAACTTACAATATCCTCAGGAGTTGCACGGTGCACTGTCAAATCATGGACGGTACTCTGTGAATAGGAACCAGAGAACACGTCAAAAGCCATAACTGAGGGCAAACTGGGGTTTTTAAGTTTTATTAAAAAAAAAAAAACCAAAACAACCCAAACAACTTTTAAATTGCAGTATAATTAGCCTAACACTATACTGCTGTACACTTTCACGGCGCTGCAGAGCGTTCCACCCTCGGCGAGGCAGCCACCGAAAACGAGACCTCCACCAAGCCTGAGCGCGCTCTTTCCCCAGGAGATGCAAGAGGCCTGGCCTCCACCAGGGCCAAGGAAACCAGAGGGGCCGTGTCCCCCTCGCACACGGCGTGTCTGCCCGCCCGAAGAACCCACACGCAACCCGCGGGTTTCCCCCTGCGGAGGGCGGTGGCTCCCCCAGCCGTGGGCACGGGGGCTCCCGGGCCTTTTTCCCAGCGGAGGCAGCCCGGCAGCGGGGACCACTTACATCCCAGTCCCGCTTGGCCGCCGCCGCCTTTCTGGGGCCCTTCCTGCCGGCGGTGCGCGGCCACGGCCCGCGGAGCAGCGACATCGCGGCCGCGGAAAGGGGCGGGAGCGACGGCGCCGACGGCAGCGCTTTTGCTCGGCCCGCCCTGAAGGGAGCGGCGGAGCGCGGCCTCCTCCGCCCGCCTCTTCCTCCTCCTCCTCCCCTTCCCGCCCCCGGGCCGCGCTCCCGCCGCAGGAATGGCTACGCTGCTCCTGCCCCCTCGGGCTCTCTGTGAGGGAGCAGCCTCTGCCCCCGCCCTCCGTCAGGGCTGCAGGGCACACCCGCCACCGCCTCCCTTGAGCAGAGCAGTGCCTTGGCGCTCCAGCCCACTCCGCGGCAGCTGCTCCTGGCGTTGTCGCTCGTCTTCCATCTCGCCTCGCCTTAATTTTTCTACTCGTTCGCTTCGCTATTATCCCTCCTCGCTGCAAATACCCTCCAAAGATGTCTCTCGGTGTCCCTCTGAGGAAGCCTTGGAAATTTCTCTGTGCGAAGATGTATTTCGGATGCTGTTATAGGTGGTTCAGAGCAGAATATCACACAAACCATGAAATTAAGGTGATACGAAATTAAAGAGGGATCCTTGTTTAAATTTAGCAAACAGATCTTGTCAGCTGTGCTACCGAGGAAGGGTGTACCTCCGTAGCCACAAGGAATTTCTGGTTTCAGTAAAGCAGCTGGTGGTTCTGAAATGAGTCATTTAGTTTACACATGGGTGCAATATATTCCCTAGAGATTTACCCCAGAACATGCCACGGATCCTCCACTTCCCTGCCACACAGGTGAAGACATGATGTAATTACTCCAAAAAGTTACAGTTAACATTTTGTCTTACAGTGTGAGCATAATATTTTGTCTGTGGGAGCTGGAAAGTGAAGGCATAAGGTTTATCAGCTTTTCATTCAAAACTTTTCCATTTCCCCAAGATTTCCTGGTGCTTAGAGTCCCCATCCATGTAATTCCAGCTTTACCAGCATCACTGTAAAAAGATTCACGTGAAGGTGCAGATGGCAATGGTTAATGTATTGAGAGAGGGAATTGTATTGCATGTGATACAAGGAGAAGATGGAAATCACGAGGGGAGAAAAAAGCATTAGAGAAATACTTTCAGCAATTGCCTCTAATGAAGTGCTGCAAATGTAGAGGTTGCACCTCAAAACCTTTAGTTTCCATCTAAACACTCAACATAGGTACCATATGCACCTGAAAGTGATCATCAGAGTTCAGCCTGTGGGGAGAGAATCCATGCATGGCAATTCATTAATCTGTGTTGGTCTGAAAATTTGGAAGCCAAAAGTATAAATCAAGGAATTCATCTGGAATTCTCTCTTAAGACGGCTTTAAATTGTCTTGATGATCAAGGCCTACTGAAGAAAAAAGCAATAAAGGCGTAACTGCGTCATTGCATCATCTACTTTGAAACCTCTTAAACCTCTTTGCTATCATTAATTACAATCAAACATAAATATTAAATACCTAATACAAGCAAATATGATACAAGCCAGAGACAATTCTCATTCAAGCAGCGTATTCTCAAACGCGTTGCCCTCCTATAAGAAAAGTCAGAGCAGGTTCTATCAGACATCTTTAAAGCCTGTCTACATTTCACTTCTCATTATTCTTCACACTGCATTTTCAGCAGAGTCTGAAAACGTGGCATTATCTCTGCAGAAGCTATCTGAGCATCTACAGCATCTATTAACTCGCAAAGGAGCTTACATAAGACAGAGCCTACATATGCAAACAGAAATTTTAAATCATCAGGTTTCCAAACAATTTGGTTTGTTATTCATTTATGCTATCTCCCTTTCTAAGTTAGTATGATTTAGGGAATTCCTTTGTAATATCCTCTATCCTGGATATTTTTGCAGCCATGGTTACCAGAGGAAATGTAGTTTCTTTACTGGTTTTGGGGGGGTTTTTTGTTATTCTGTTCCCAACAGCAATGAGATTTTCTGCTTTTGTGCTATAGAGAAAAAAAAAAACAAAAACAAAACAACAAAAAACTCAAAACCACACTCCTGTGAGCCTCTCATCCAGCACAGTTCCTCCTTCCCTTGAGACACTCACAACCCTGGGCTTTATTTATTCTGGAAAAATGGGTCCTTTTACGAAATACGTGCCCTCCACACAGCGAGAGACAAGGGCCCCAAGAGCATCATCCCCTTTTCTGGAAGTTTGGCACCCTGGGCCCATGGGCAGCCTACAAACAACACAGCTGAGGGCTGCCCCTCTTCCCTCCGGTGACTTTGGCATCAGGGCTGTGGGGAGGCTTCAGCAAGGGCTCTCTTCCCCCTCACAAGGCAGCTGCATTTCAGGTGAGCCCCTGGTCCTTGGCTCTGCAGCCATGTGGCAGCTCTGTCTGTGTCCCTTTGGCCCGGACCTGCTGGCCAGACCTCAGGTCTGCCTCACTGCTGGGGACTTGCCTGCTGCTGATGGGACTGAGTCTGTCCCTGACTGCCATCACCAGACCTGAGTCACGAACTTAGGTTGACCTCAGACCTATCCCATTGCTATTGACTTGTCCACCAATCTGGACTCTGTTGATTCCATAGCCAGGCCTGTCCTGCTTGTCTTGCTCAGATCCTATGGGATGGAGCCCTGGCCGGTGAGGTCCCTGCTCTGCCCCTCTCTCCCCTCTCTGTGTCGTGGCAGTCGGATCCCTGTCCCTTAGGGAGCATCTGGCTCTTGCTGGCTCCTGATACCAGCATATACTGGCATATACAAGAAAACATCCCTTCCACTCACTCAGACCCATGGTGTATCTGGATGAGAATACTCTCTCTTAGAGGGATTGGTTCTTTCTTACAAAGAAAGAACCCTGCTGCCCTTCAAGAACAAGATCCAGGTGTAATGAAAAGCGAAGATGGGCTACTCATCTTTATCAAAGGGTCTGAGTGAAGTGTTATAAGTCAGCCAACCTCCATTTGTTATCTGGAAAAGTAATGGAGCAAACTGTTTGGCAATCAGTGTGCAAGCAACTAAATCACAGTAAAGTGATGAGCAGCAGGCACTCTGCATTTGTCCAGAACAGATCATGTCAAACAAACCGAATTTATTTCTTTGCCGAGATAACTGACTTAGTAAGTGCTGAAAGGAATAGGTGAAACATGTTTTGACTCCGTAGGGCTTTTGGCATTGTCTTGAACAGCTCTCTCATAAAGGCAAATTGGTCTCAGATGGTATTAACATGAGAGGAGTGTGTGATTTAAAAGCGATTCCCAAGGTGGTGCAGTGGATATTTTCCTGTCAATAGGAAGGTATATCAAATGAAGAGATCTGATCTGTCTGCTAGGATTGTTTACTTTCATTAGCAACTTGAATGGTGGAGCTGACCTTTGACTTCAAACTTCTGCAAATAACACCAAGTCAGGCAGTACCGCACCATGGAGGCAAAGATTTGAACAAAGGTTTACCATTGCTAAATCACAGAAAGAGCCTCAAAATAGTGATATGAAATTAAGATAAGAACAATGTATGACACTTAGCAAACTTGAATTCTCAAATTAAAAATGAGGGAAAATGTGTAGTCTGGTAAGATACCGTAATGTACATCTAATCAGAGAAAGCACTTTAAGAATAATATAACTCTGCATTGGAAAATGTGGACTACATGAAGAGCCACTTTTTTGCCATGAAACCAACACAACTGGAGAGGGACAATGCACTGGTATCCCAATCTGAAATACGCATGACACCAAATGACGCAAAAATTATTTGCAGCTATTGCCACAGCTACCTTGGTTTGCAGAACACCATCTTTGTGCCATCGGTCACATTGCTCTGAGGAACCAGGCATGGCCCTTACCTGCTTTACCTCCTCCTGTTGCCTAAGTCTCCTCTCTGGGAGAAGATGAGTTTCCTGGTGTCCTCCCTCCAGCACATGCTAGAGGGCTGCTGGCCCTGGCAGAGGGACCTGTGCATCTGCAGAGAGCAGTGGGTGAAAAAGGAGCTGTAGGGTTCGGGAGCCTTGGACTCAACACGGTAGGGAGGGGAAGCCACAGGTCTCCCAGTGTTCAGACTTCACTGTTTGAAGTCGTCCAGGACAGGTCACACCATGTTCTGTTAAGAGGCAAGAGAGTCATAAAGTCTCCTGGTCTGCAGAGCATGATATTCCAGGCTGCAAGGCAAAATCTTTGTGTTGGGTTGTCCATCTTCCAGCAGATCGCGAGTGGTTTATTTTAGCCTTAATGATACTTCTTGGGACTCTGACAAAAAGCAGGGTGACTTGAACCCTGCTTCAAGATGAACAGAACGGACTGACAATTGTTTAGCTTTTTCTCTTGGCAGAAATCACACAGAATGGCAGCACAAGGGCATGCTGGCTCATTTTGTTGAGCTTTGCAACTTTTCCTCCAAAGACAACAAGTGATCCCCCAGGAAATCTCTCAGTCTTGAAAACAAAACACAACTTGTGGAAAGCTTCTGGGGCCAGAGTCACTGTGGTTGGAGACTGCAGGCTGACTTTATAAAACTGTGGCTCCTGAGAGTTTATCCGTAGCCTGAAAAGCCCTTCTGATTGTTTTATACATAACATTCTGTCTTCTCTGAATTAGAAGTGCATCACTACACCATGAGATCTGACACATTTCCTAGGTGTGTTTTCAACCCTCATAGGAGGATTAAGCCGTGAGAGAGATCCCTTGCCTTTTCACAGCCCAACAGTATCGCTCTCATCTTGCTGAAAAGGTTAAGAGCATCACAGTATGGTTTGTAGCGAGTTCCATGCATGATGCAAAGAAGAGATGCACCAAGCCATTTTCAGATTAATGAAATTACATTTGTTGCTGCCTTTCTCACCTTTAGGCTGAACTAAAGGACGACAGCATTTATCCCGAAGTTATGAGAAGCCAAAAATTAAGGTTAGGGAGCGCCCCATACAGGATTGCAGGTGCGAGCTGCAGCTCCAGCAAGCCGGCAGAATATGGAGCGAGGACGCCCCTAACGCGGTGGGCAGGGAGTGTTGAAGCCCTGCAGATGCTGATCCCCACGTGCCTGACGTTGCCAGCGTGTCCCTGCGCTCACCGCACGGCTCCCCAAAAGGAAAAGCTCCCTGACAATCGCCTGCTAAGCCGGGCTCAGAATTTGGGGCTGGTCACAGAGAGGAGACCCTCCTCCCCTGGGCTGGGCTGGCCAGCCCGCCGGCCGCCTCCCTTCCCCTCTTCTCCCCTCCCCTCCGGCCGGCGGAGGGTCCTTCCCCGGGGAAAGTTGCTCGGCGTCGCCCGGGCGAGGGGCGGGGGTGTGCGGCACTGCCCCCGCCGCCTCTCGTCCGTGTCGCCGAGCTATTTATTTAAATCGCAGATAAAGCGCCTCGCCGCCCGCCCTGCCGGGGACGCACAGTCCGGGCGCCCCGCGGGGTGGGCAGGAAGGAGCCCATGGCCGGGAGGGCAGCCCCGGCCCCCGGGGCTCTGCTCTGCGCCCTGCTCTGCGCGGCGGCGGCGGCAGCAGCGGGGGGCGGCCCCGGGGACAACCCCGCTCCCGGCGCCTTCGGCCACGTCTACCGGGGCGCTGTGAACATCAGCTCGGAGCGGGTCTACGCCTTCGCCTACCGCAGCGAGCCCGGGCAGGTAGGAGCGACCCCCGGAGCGCCAGGTTCCCCGCGGCGGGGCGAGCGCCGTGTTCCCCTCACCGTCTCGGGTCGGGAGTGTGTGCCGGGGAGCTGCCGGCGCCACTGCGGCTCCGCCGCTGCGCGGGAGCGGGCCGGGCTCTCCCTCTGTCCTGCCCGCATCCTTTCGCCGCCGCGGTGGTCGGGAGCCGCAGTGCACCTGCGGGCTCCTTTCCGCCTTCCCCGGCGCGGACAGGGCTCCCCGGGGCTGCGGGCTGGGAGGGTGCCGGTGTCCCAGGAGCTGCGGGGTGGGCAGGTGGTTTGGTGCCCCCCACCTCCAAAGGGGGGGATGATATTCGGCAGTTCTAGCAGCAGAATGCCTTTGAAGTCTGGAAGAGAGTTGTGAGGATAATAGTACTACATTAAAAATAATTTTAAGGAAACAACACAAAACCCACAAAAAAGACAAACTACCAAAAAAAAAAAAAAAAAAAAAGAATGTGTGTGTGCACTTAATAAGCTTTCTTAAATGCCATTTTCCCCACTGTGCAATTCCTTAGGACCAGGGTGCTCTCCCCTGGTAGCCCGGGAGGTGAAGCAGGGCTGTGCAGGTGAGGTGTGTCGTGAGGAGGCTGCACGGCAGCGTGGCCAGGGCCATCCATGGCTGTTTGATGGTGGAAAGAAACCTGTCATTTATGTATACACAGTTATTGCCGGTTCCCCTCTCCCCACTTTTTGTGTCGTGTTTATCTCAAGTAGCTAAGTGGTACCTGGGAAACTCTGCTCCCCCCTCCCCGTTGTTTGGATTGGGCGTTAATTGCTGAGTACGATGATCTGATGTACGAAAAGATGGTGAACCACCTAGATGAATCTTTCCTCCTGACCTCAGTTGCAAAGAACAATAGAAAATGGAAACCATGTCTTTTTCCTACACTGTATACTATGTAATAAAATGCACCTGGTATTTATGGGCCAGGAGTTGGGTGTCTGGGCTATGATGCAACTGAGCCCAGCCTTATTTAACTGTTGGGTGTCACCAATGATCTCAGGAGGTCAAAAGCACACTTTGGGCTGGAGCCTTGTTTTGGAAGCTGCTCGAGGTGTAAGTTAGGTTTCTTCAGGTGTTACAAGTATTGGGGATTATGATGAGTGATGAGGGCCTGTCGGCAGTGCAGATGTTGTCTGTGGCTTGTTAGCAGAGACAGCACGAATACTGACTTCAGTTAAAATTAATCTGGTTCCTTCAATTTAATGTGCTTTTTGAAGCTGTGTGGTTTTTGCTGGACACCTTCTGAAAAAAAGCTTTGTCTCCTGGAGAGCTACAGTGGAAGCACAGTGGGAGGAGGCAGGGAGGAAGCACATGGCTGCTCAGTGGTGTTTGCAGGTACTTAAGTGCTGCTTCTAGACACTAAGCTGTTCCTGTGCCTAAGAAGTACAGACTACTGCCTTACTTAAGCAGGGGCTTTAATGGACTAATCTCTGTGGTCCTGTATGCTGGAATACGAAGTCTCTGCAGAGATAGGGTCAAGAGCATATCTAAGAAGGGAAAATTCAGGTTTGAGATTAAGTATTTTTTTCAATGCAGAACTCAACCAAGCACTGCCATGAATATACTTAGAGGGCCATGCAACCAGCTCGTGCCAGGAAAAACGGAAAACAAAGACTCTTTAAATGAAGATGGACTTTCATAGGAAGTTTTCTGATGAGGGATGCCTAGAACAGGTTCTGATGGTAGAGAAGGCTCCAGAGAGATTTTATTATGGCCTTTCAGTATAAAAAAGCTTATAAAATGATCAAGAAAAGCTTTCTACAGTGTAATGACAGGACAAGGCGCAACAGTTTAGAACTGAAAGAGTGTAGATTTGGGTAGGACATAAGGAAGAATTTTTTTTATGGTGAGGCACTGGAACAGGTTGTCCAGAGAAGTTGTGGATACACATCATTGGGAGTGTCCGTAATCAAGGTTGGATGGGGCTTTGAGCAACCTGATCTAGTGAAGATATCTCCCTGCCCATGGCAGAGTGTTTGGACTAGATCATCTCTGAAGATGATCTTCCAATTCTGTGATTCCTCACTGAGCTCCACAGGTGCCATTTCTGAAATGATCCAGTGGAAGCTGGCAGGAGGGTGGCTGACCTAGCTGGGGTGATTGGCTGTGGCTGTGTGCAGCCCCTTTCCCAGCTGCAGCCCCGAACCCATGAGAGGCAAACATGACTGGATCTCCTCTTGCTGGCATGGTCAAAGGTTGAGCTGTCTTGGTCTTCCTGTGTCTCCCTGTTCTTGAGAATTGCTCAAGATTCAGAAGCTTGGTAGTGGAAATCTTGGCTTTAATCACCAAGTTCTTGTGGGCAGGGTTTTCTTACGCAAAAGTTGGGAAGATGTTTAGGGACATGCTGTCTTCTTGGTGTTGGGTCTTGTGAAGGAATGCAAGTCCTGCAAAAACTCAGTGTATTAGTAATTGCCTTTTGCTACAGTCTTAAGCCTTGAACTCCTAGTGAGGGAATACCAGCCAGTGTTTGCCAGTTGCCTGCCACTTGTGAGCTCTCTGTTCTTCCTGGTGTTTTTGGTCTCTTCCTGTCTCTGTGCTGATGGTAGTTTAGCCAGAAGCCTCTGATAACTCAAGGCAGATACCACATGGGCAATTAACCTTAGTTACAGAAAAGCTAATTGAATAAAAAGAGCATTCCCCATATGGAAGGGCTGCAGTGGATGAGTTTAATGCTTTCCCCTCTGAAACAAAGTCAGGTCTGGAGTGATCTGGCTCTGAAAACAGCAATTTTTTTTCATGATGCTGTAAATTCTGCTGTTTTCCCCTCTGCTGCTCTCTCTCATGAGGCCAGGCCTACAAAGCAAGGAAAACTTGGGAACAAGGACAAAATGTGAGGGCTGGCTTGTGATCCATCAATCCTCTGTAAATTTTCTGTTACTAATGTGCTATGGCTGCACAGGCATGTCTGAAAATGCAGCTGAATAAAGCAGTGTTTGAATGATGGATGAGAGAAAGGAAGGAACAAGACCTTTTCTCCTGTTTGGTGCTGTAGAGACTTGCTGCTTTCTGAAAAGTGTTGTGCTTGCCTGATCTCCACAGATGTTCTTCATCCATATCATCATCCTTACTCCTTGGACTCTGGAAATGCATGCAAGATGGGAGGGAAAAAATGAGTCCTATGGGAGTATCTGCAAACAGATATATACAAGGTGGAGAAACCACAACTCAGGGCTCTGCAGCAGAGCTGCTTTGGGACATTTGGCTTCCTTTCTGTACAACTTTTGGGTAAAATGAAAATGATGATACTTATATGTGGACCAAATCACCTAGCTGAAACTTCTGTGTGTAAATACATTGCCAGGTCTCTTCTCTCTGTCTGTGGAGGGGGAAGAGCCTTTCTGTGTGCTGTGCAGAAACACTTGTCTTGAGGCAGGAGAGCTGACAGTCTTTTACGTACTAGGATTTAGGCCTTAATTGTTGAGGTGGAACTGTGAAAGTAAAAGGCACGTGACAAACTCCTTCCTCGTGCTGGAAACTCTTGATTTGTAGTGGGGTAGTCTTACTGCTTTTTGAATTCCCTTTTTTTCCTTCTAGCTGCTCTTTGAAGTTTCCACCCCTGTACAGCTGTTTGTTTAATTTTTAACTCTGAGTGTAAAAAAATATAGTAATAAACCCAACTGTGTCACTTGTTGCTATGCCCTCATGCTCTAACAGCAAAGGCAGACGTACACTGTTGGAAGTCTGGTGAACAATTAGTTGAGCAAACTGGGTTATTTTATTTTAGGATTATTTACACTGGAGACATCCAGGATGGGGGTAATAAAAAAGCACACTCATTCCACATGTTCAACATGTCCCTGCTTTGGAGGGAGAAAGGAAGGAGACCTTTGGTGATTTGCTGGAGCTGCATGTGCAGTGCATTCCTGCTTAGAAGACTGAAAAAGTGCTGTAGAGTGTTTCTGCTGGATTTACCTCTGACTGGAGAAGGCTTTATGTGACAAGTAAGAGAACCTGCTTAGTTCTATGTTTGCAGTAATACCAGGGTCTTAAAAAAAATTGTGTGTGTGAGTACTGATGGACTTCAAGGTGAATGAGACTTTCTACCACTGTAGGATCTGCCAGTTGCTAATGGTTAATTTGCTGAAAACACAAATTACACTAATATTGTGCAGGTTGGTATGTCTTGTACCAAATTGTAAGTGGTCCAGGAGAATATAATGAGGAAGAAGACAACAGTTTTTTTCCTCATTGAGCTCAGGTCAGCTGAATGTATGATTTGGGAAATAGTTGGACTATATTTAGAAAACCAAGTATCTCTGAAGAGAGCAAGTTCTCAACTTTCCATTTGTAGGCAAAGCTGCTGCAATCCAGACACAGTTCTTGGACATTCATGCAGTACATATTGGTTGTGATGAGCTCCAAAGCTGAGCAGTGGGCTGCACCTATTTTCAGAGAAAGAGTGGGTGCTATTTCCCTCCTCCTTCCTTGCCAGGACTAGGAACAGAGCTCCAGTCTCTGTTCCCATATGGCCCAACTTACCATAAATTGTGATTGACAGTTGATTGAGCTGTGGCTTCTCTGCTGAGCAGTTGTGCAGTGTGAGGATGTGTAGCCCTGGAGTGAGTGTCTTGTCTGTGAAGTCTATCTGAGGAGTGATGGATAAAAAATTACCTTCAGTCTATGAGAGGCTGTGTGCTACCAGGGAGGGTTGCTACCATCATTACCCTTTGTTTTTTCAGAGCTGCAGAGAGAAAAAATTTACTGTCCTAAAGGAAGAGTGGTATCAACACCAGCAAGAAGATCAGAAGTCTTCCAATATATGCCTTAAATTTTGTGACCAAGTGCCTTTTCCATCCAAAGAGCATGATGCATTTGTGTTCCTCTGACCTCTAGTGAGTGGGTCTCGTTTCCTAGGTGTGGATGGTAGTTGCACTTGCTTTCCTTTAGGCAAGAAGCCAGAACCCATATGTTCCTCTGGAATTGTGTGATGAGTCATTTTTCAGACTAAAGCCATCTGTCCTAGCTGCAGGGAAACTCCTTGATCTGCTACACAGGGCAACCTGGTTTAAAAAGTGGCAGTGATCAAATCTGTGTTTCCTGTTCTCTGCTGTTTGACATGCTAGTGTAGGTCTCACTCCAGCAGCACCCATGTCTATTATAAGAACTCTAAGAGCAATTTTTTCACCTCTTGCTTCTGAGCTGGCTTTTGGGTTTCACTTCAGGCTGGAACTAAACTACCTTGAAGTATTCCCATGGTGTCCTGCACGTGTTCTCCATAATGTTAGTCTTGGCTCCAGCCCAGCTTTCAGTCCACAGCTACGCCATGCATGCAATAAAACTTTAGTCTGCTGTTTGGAGAAGGCTGAACCTGAGCTATAGTGAGGACAGCGGGTTAAGTTCTGTCTTTCCTAAATGCTGAGTGGAAGCCCACCAGTTTAGCCACAAAGATGCAGGTAAAAATCAAAGAAATTGGGAAGATTGCAAATGCTTGCATGAGAGGATCTCCTGATGTCAGTAGAGCTGCTGTTATTATAGGGTCTCCAGGGCCTGAACACTTTTGCTCTTTGGTTGCTGGCTCCAGTCTGTTCACCACAGGACACTGGAAGAGCCTCAGCACACCATTTCTGGAATCCAATAGTAAATGCCTTATGTGACAGGAATGTAGGCACAATGTCAAATCTAAAAAAAAATCAAAGCAAATTACAGTATATGATGTCTGAAGCCTAGCAAGGTTCAACAGAATCCCTTTGGAGTATCTTGTGTATATAATTTATATTTCTCAAAGAAAACAGCCAACCCTAGGAGGTGACAGCGTAGGCAGTGTAGAGCACACAGCTCTTGGAATGTGCTTGCTGCTTCTCAGTGGGTTCTCTTGAACACTCCTCACCCTGCCTAGGGTCACACAAAAAGCTTTTGCTTACAGGGGAAAACAAAAGTAAACTATGAGAGAAATTGCATGGGGATCTACTGAAAACTCAAACTTGACTGTTGTTTTTTTGCATCAGAAAATACAGTCTTGAAAACTCTGACAAAAGTGGCATATCTTAGGTGAAAGAATAGCGTGGGACGTGGCTTTGCTTTGGGCTGGGGATAGAAGCAACTGAGATCCCCTCAAACTTAAATTATTCTTCATCTTTCTAGGATTTTGCACTTTGTGGGTTTCCCTACCTAGGAAGCCAAAAGAGAGTACGTCTTGACAGAGGCTATCAGTTTGCAGGCTTTAGGGGAAAAAAACTGAAAGGTGCTCTGGTTTCTTGCAGGGTAGCCAGCAGACCTTCAGATGGTGACTGCGGTGCTGGCAAGAATTTTATTTTTATTTCTAATGTGTAAGCTAATGCTGTCAAGCTCGATAACTTGTCCTTGAACTACAGCATCTCTTTTGAATTTGAATGTTGTTCTAAATCTTAGTCATTCTCTTCTTGTTGGGCTGTCATGTTTAAAATCAAAGCTGATCAGGTTTTGTTGTTCTCTCCCCAGCCCCAAGATGTTTAGATTAAAAAAGAAAACAAATTCTGACTAAGAGGAACTTCATCAAAATGCCTCTCCTCTGTTTGAACTCTTTCCAAGAACGGTGCAGCAATTTATTATACATTTGCATTGTAAGTAGAGGCTGAAATGTCCTCAAATAACTTGTGTAGAAGTTGTTGGTAGGGAGGTAAGCTTTTTCTGTATGGACCTCATTTGCTATTTCAGGGGATATTTAGGGAATCGAAGTGCAGACTGTAAAAGGTATATTGCAAGGGTGTGCCATCTGCTCAGTTGGAAAATATAGTTTAGTACATTTGCATAAGCAAACATCATTTCATGCTGTGTATACTTGGAGAACCACAGAGGATTTCAGAAACAGCCTTCCTTACTTTTTTACACTGATGTTTTTCTTTGAGCATAGAAATAGCTACTTCAGTGTAGTTTAAAATAAATGGAAAATGGTTTTAAAAAAAGACATCATGCATTACAAGACGTAATTCAGTCCACATCCGAAGTGTTGAACTTCTTCACACACTGAAGTGAAGAACTTGGGAGCTGAGAAAGAACCAGTTACCTGTGTTCTGACAGCAATCCCTGGAGTTACTGCCAGGAGCTTGGAGTTAAAAGGTTACAATTTGGAAAGGTTATAAACCTTTTTGTCTCAAGGGTTGGCCTGGCCCAGACTTCCAGCTGCTGTGGTTTAGGAAGATGCAATTATTGCAGAGTAGTTTGTTCCTTAACTGACTGTTCAAAATAGGATTTTTTATTTTTAATGTCTTCCTGAAGTCTGAGGGTGTTCAGAAACAGGTACTTGTTTCATCCAGCATGGCAACTCCCAGATTCTCCTTCTAGCTGTCCTGGAGACTCCCTGGTGACATTGGTTAGAGGACAAAATTTCAATAATGGAAAAAGATAAATATTATCATGTTTTATATTTGTCTTATTTCCATTTATGCTTCACAGATACTGTTGCAAACAAGCGAACTCATGGGAAAGTCCATGGCAGACTGTAAGTCCACACAGCACAGTTGCACAGAGTGAAACATTTAAATGAAAAATACTAATCCTGGAGCAATTATGTTAATGTGTTCAAGGCTGTGCTCGACATACCCAGAATCTGTCTCTTTATGCTGCTTTGGGTATTTAATACTTCTGGCAGAAATGCTGGAGGAAAACTGTGGGCCAAGGTTATTTGACAGATTGCTTTTGGCAATTAAGACTTATTGACATTGGAGCGCAGAGACAGGGAAAGGCTGAAAGGGACTGATCCTCTGAGCTCCTCTTGTTTCGTTGTCAGCCAGGAGCGGTGCTCACATCTCACGAGACTGCAGAAAAGAGGCTCTCTAAAACCTGTCACTATCTCAACTATTTTCCTTCCGAGTCTCAGCTTCCCCTATTGCCTTGTCAGTGGGAAGATCAGCAGAGTTCAGTGCTGATGGGAGATTCATTCACTGCCTAGATTGCTCTAGTCCATCTGGCTCAATCCTACTTCACTTAATTTCAGGGTTTATATAAAAACGAAGCACCTCTTCCTCGTGCAACAGCCGGCAGCAGCAGTTCAGTGGCTTTTGCACACGTGTCCTGTGCTGAGACTTTTCACTGTGAGCAGCAGTCTGGGTGTTTGCCTGCCGGATGTGTTCCCTGCCCACGGGCTTGGCCTGGTGCCTTGGCAGGCCCACGACCGAGCGCTGTCGCAACAGGGGCTGGTAATCCCAACAGGCTCGCAAGGAGCGGCTGGCGTGTGGGTGCGGCGGGGAGCGTGGGGGAGCCCTGGTGTGACTCAAAGGCTTTGCTTAGCAAGAGCTTTTGGAAAGGAATCCACGGTAAAGCCCTTGAAGACCTTTGCTTACAGCACAAACTGTTGTTGCAACCTCCTGCCTTGCCCTTACTTTCACATCCCCACAGTCTTAAGATGGTGTGTAATCTCTGTGGGAAATGCAGATTTAATAATCAGTCCACGGATTCTTTCATGTCAACAAGAGCCTGGTTTATTTTGCTTAATGTTTGCAGCCATGTTGGTTCTGTTCAAAAGTGTGAATTTGGGGCCAGCTGCTTCTGCCTGTTCCCATCTAGAGAATGGAATTCAGTTGTACTTTTTTTTCCTTTCTTTTCTTCCCTCCCCCTATCTCTGTGGTGGTGGTGGAACTGAAGTACAAATATTTGTCTTTCCTGGTCTAACACGTTTTTATACAACGCTGAGAGCTCTCTCTTTATTCAGCTGTCTTTTTGCTCTGTCCACCTTGAAACACAGGAGAAACTTCAAGGTCAGTCATCTGAGCAACAAAACTATCATGAGCGTGGCTGGTGAGTAGCCCCTGCATACGGCAGAGCCTTGGCACTGGGAAGAAATGTGAGGAGCAGAAGTCTCTGAAGCAGTCCTGACCCTGCCTCAGCCCCGCAGCACAAAAGGCAGCAGTGTGGTTATTGCTGGCAAATATTTGTGCAGGGCCTGCCTTGTCAAAGGGAGCATTTGGTACACAAGTCTGTTTCCCAAGATGAGGGTTTCAGCTTGGAGGGCGCAGATGAAATCTAGCACTGTATTATTATACCAATAGAGCCAGCCTACTGTTGTGAGTGCACTAGGAAGGGGAAGGTGCAACAAGTTGTCTGTGGGACTGGCAATGATCTGCTCCAAAACTAAGTCCCTCAGCAGTGCTGGCCATGCGGGAGTGACAGCAGCTTGGTTGACCCTGTTACTGCCCAGGCAAAACTTCCTCCTCATCTTACCAGTGCTAAGTGAGTAGGGATGGATGCAGAGGAGGCTCGTAGTTTTTGTGATCATTATAATTTTAAACTAAACCACTGTTTTCTCACTGGAGTTCCTCTTGTCTCTACACAAAGTTTTGCGTTGGAAGGGAGAGGTATGTGTGACGGAAGCAGTGGTTCTGTAGCAGGGAAGGGTTCTTGTGTTAGAGCTGCTTGTTTTTAAAATGAAATAACCTTTGGAAAGGTGTGGAGGGGGAAGCATGTTTGAAGTAAATAAATCACCTTTTTTTTTCCTTCACCTTCTGCTTTTTTTTTCACTCTTCTAAAAATATTTTGCTGAAGGCAAATGCCAAATGCTGACTTTCAAAGGGAAAGATGGGATTACTAACATTGGCTCAATAGTGAATTCATTAAATCTGTAGCATGAAAATGTATATGTTGTCTATATCAAGGCAAGAGAATCTAGAAGCAAGGATTAAAAGCATGGATTAAAAGTTTAAGGTAGGTCAAATAGAAGAAGGCCTAAAAAAGCATAAACATCCATTCATAAGTGTTACATTTTTATCCCTGTCCCTTGTGATGCTCCTGCTAGACAGTTCATCCTGCCAGGGAAAATGTCTTTCTCCAAGACACTAATTAGGGTTCTTTCTAATCTGTAGCACTAAATTGGAGAGTGGGTGACAACAGACAAAGAGAAGCCCTGGTTGCAGTTAAATGGTGATTCTTTCTGCACTTTCCCAAGCTTCCTCACAATTGCACCTACATATTGCTGGTCTTATGCCCAAGCTTATTTCCAAGTCTTCAACCATTAATTGGGAACTTCTTGTGCAGTTTTGGCCAGCAGGCAAATCCCACGTGTTTTACTGCAGTGTTTGGCAGAAATAGCTGATGTGTAAGAGATGCCTATCAACCAAAGCTGTTGGGAGCTGCTGCTGTATCCCTGAGATCCTGTGAGGGGAGAGCAGAGCTGCACCCTGGGATTGGGATCTGGCCCCTCCACTGGAAGTGCAGGATCTGCCCACAAAAGGCTCTGTGTTGCTGTGGTGATGGCAGCAGGATAAATAACTAGATGGACTGGAACTTCAATTGCCATCTGTCCAGCTTCTTAATCACCCTGTTTGTTTCCTGGAC
The DNA here is from genome assembly GCA_013398275.1 of Promerops cafer. Classification (NCBI taxonomy): domain Eukaryota; kingdom Metazoa; phylum Chordata; class Aves; order Passeriformes; family Nectariniidae; genus Promerops; species Promerops cafer. The sequence continues at coordinate 357,954 of VZSE01002468.1, read as the reverse complement.
TTTATAATAAAGATATTGATGGGGTTAGACTCAGTGTGATGCTTCTGATTGATCTGGGTATGTGCAAATGTAGAGGTATTCATTGCAAGTGAATTGGTGGTATACTGAGGTGAAATTTAAAGTACATTGGGATCTTCTTAATGAGTTGCTCTGTAACTGTTGCTTCTGGCTTTCTGATGTTCCTCTCTGTTTGAGGCACCCTGTTTGAATGTGGCCTGGGAAGCAGCTTTGCCTGTGTAGAGTGCAGAGATAAAGGTAAGAGGGGGGAAGGAAGTGCAGTGGGATCCCATCTGTGAACCCAGACTTAGGCCATTGGTGGTCCTGCCTTGATGCAGCTGGATGGTGCCCCAGATGTTACCAGACCAAAAAGAGCTCAAGGCACCTAAATATGGACTTTCAGGGGAGCAGGGAAAAGGAGCTATAACCAGCTGATACAGAGAGCAAATACAGAGTGCTGAGCACAGTGAGGATGTAGAGAAATCATTATGGTAGTAATATGGCATATACCAGTTTTCATGTGAGTAAGTGCTTAGATTTAAAAGAGTATTGAGTCTTGAGACTCTTACCTCCCTCTCCTGGTATTCCTATTTCCTACACGTATTATAAGATAATGGAATCAGCAGCAAAGCTGAATAAATGTTGTAGGTGGTGTATAATAAGCTTAGTTTTGTGGAGAGAGGGAAACCAAATGAGGGGTCTGGCTGCTGGATCACAGCAGAGGGAAGGGACTTTCACTTCTCAGGCTTTCTCTATCAGAGCATTAATCACCAATGCTTTTGTTTCCCTTCCCTTGCCCTTCTCTGGCATAGATGGGAAATTTTTTTTCTTGCTGAGGATGATCAGTCATCATAACAGGTCTGCCAGAGAGGTTGTGGAGTCTCCATCCGTGGTCAGCTGGCTCTAGGTGATCCAGCTTGAGTCCATTTCTGGTCTCCCCAGTATAAGGAAAGTATGGACTCACTCACTGGAGTGAGTCTAGAGCAGAGCCACAAAGCCACTGAAGGCACTGGAATACCTCTCCTGTAAGGAGAGGGCTGGGAATGAATTGTACTCATTTAATGTACACATACTCGTGTACAATTAAGAAAACCTGACTGTCTGCAATATATGCATAACTCATGTCCTGGGTTATGGTCTGTATTTGTGAAGTCAGTGGAGAAGAGAATTTCCCAGTCTCTGGCTTGTATGTATGGGTAGTTGAGGATGCATAAGCCAGCAGTGCTATTTGCTATGAGTTTGATGTGAGCTCCCCATTGCATTGAGCTGATGTGCTGAGCCCTGCAGGGTTCACAGAGCCATGTCCAGCCTGAGGCAAATGAGAATCACTTCACCTGTGAAGGTGGGCTTGCTTGAACTGTTCCATGGGCAAAAAGCTGCTGGACAGGTAGCTGAAACGTGTCCTTTCTACAGTGATAGTTGTTTTCCTCATGGGAGAATTGTTCCATGCTCCTTCCAAGAGACTGGCTTGACCACTGTGTCTTCATGCTCCTTAGATTTGTTTTCTTTTTCAGTTCCAATCTCTTCGTTCATGTCCTCATTCCTTGTCACAGCAAACATCAAGAAACAAGCAGGAGCTTGTTCAGCCCAGTCCCTGTGTTTCCAAGTTACACCAATGTGTGCTGGCTCGGCTCCCTCGGGGAAGCTGCAGGGACTGAGGAAGCCCCCCAGTTATCTTCCAATGCTGCCTGTGGTGACACCTTTCAGGTGTTCCTTGTGTGTTTTGCTTTGTGATGCTGTTTTTCTTAACTTTGTTTTAGCACTTTATGGTGAAATATACTTGGAAACAAAATTGCATATGTAGTTTTTTTGACTGGAAGGAAAAACTGGAAAGCAGGTCAAAAGATCTTTGCAAAAGTTTAGAAGCCAGAAGGCAATGGGAAAAGATTCTAATGTCTGCCCTTGTATTTCAAGGGGGTTTTAATTAAATTATTTTGGGGTTTTTTTGTTGTTGAAGACCTAATTTTTTAGGAATTGGTGGCTGTCACCTCTGTATTATGGGGATAATGTCAGGAAAACTGATAATGATTATGGCTTTCAGGAAGGTGTTTTGTTCTACTAGACTCAACTCCCATGTGAGCCTAGAATCGCAAACAAGAATAAATAGGAAATTTTCTTTGACTTGGAATTGCAGATGTCAGTAATTTCTCTGAAACTGGTGTCCTCAGGGTAAGAATAAGCTGCCATCTCTGATAACTCTCCTTCTTCTACCTTGCTAATTCCGTATGTTCTTCTCAGAAGGTGCTACCTCATTGTACCTTTACTCTTCTTGGAGGATTAAAGTCAGACTATCTGTCAGAAGCCTTTTACTGATCTCATGAGAGTCCATTATAATCTTTCAGGATGTGGCAGGTTTAAAATGTGTATATATTATCTACTTAATAAGTTTTCAGTATTTCAGGGCCTCTAATTGAGATGAACTGTTTCTTATCATATGCTGAGTTATGCACTCTTGTATTTTGTATTCTTGATCAGTGTCTACAGTTCTGGAGAGGGAGCTGAAGGGATGCTGTTTTCAAATGCAAATGGTGACATTTCCATGTGGTGCAGACAAACTTCTTGCTTCTCAAATAGTGAAGGTGTTTTAGTGAGGGTGTTTTACAACACAGCTGTCCTACCTCTGCAACATGTGGTGGCCAATAACAATGTAAGGAGACATTTCAGTTGTTGGTGCAGTGGGCTGCATTAAAACCCTGTCTCACAAGCAGCCTTCCTTGTCCACTTGAGGGCAGTCAGCAGTGTATTCCTGTTTTGTTAGGTGGGATTACAGTTATATTGGAATTGTTAACGTGAGAGCCAGCTGCTAATCTGCTTTTTCATCCTTGGCTGTTGATGTCATCTTTGTGACTTTCCCAGTAACGTTGACTGAGTTGGGTACATAAGAGTCCCGGCAAAAAAATTCTTAGTTGTAGGTTTGGGTCTTTGTCTTGTGTGTCCGTGTCTGTTCGCCTAATTTTTGTAAGATAAGTTATGTTGGCTGCTCCCAACAGGAGCTACTGAACTCTCTTATGTATTCTGCATTTGTCCACTGTATCTTGTGTGACAGTCACCTCTGACCTGGTCACAGGGCTGTGATTCTGGACTGCAGCATCAGCAGAGAGGCACTTCTGTAAATGACTTCTGGATCTGAATAATTAGTCTAGTGATAAGCACTGCTGATCTCCCTATGCATATTGTCAGCACCTAAGTCAGACTGAGGAGGGGGGAAAGGCTTCTCCCACCTGGATTTGGAGCTGCCTTGTTCTCTACCTTCAGCTTACGCTCTGTTTTCCCACAGGTAGATGCAGTGCGGGTGTACGTGAACAGCAGCTCTGAGAACCTCCGATACCCCGTCCTGTTTGTAGTTCGCCAGCAGAAGGGAGTGCTGTCGTGGCAGGTCCCACTGATTTTTCGAGGCCTGTAAGTACTGGATTCTCTTCTTTGTGACACGCTCCTCTACCAGCTGTATTCATCAGCAGCCTCCCTCACGTGCTGCATCTTGTAACCTGTGTGGACTGCAGGGCTTGGTTGCAGAGCGTCCTTGCTCACTGCCAGCTGGGTGTAGGAAGACCAGGATTTGATAAGTAACCTCCTACTTGGCAGCCTGCTCTTGGCTCTTAGCTTCTCAGATATGTACACAGAGTACCAGGAGGCTTGTCTGCGGGGGATCTGCCTGTGCCACCAGTCACTGAACCTACCACACATCATTGCTGTCATTCCACAGTTGCCTGCCATGTGTGCAGGTAGTTCCTGGGCTCTGGTTTGGGGCAGGGTTTGAACAGGCTCCTGAAAGAGCACCATAACTTGTGTGTAACAGTGCATTTGGGGAAAAAAATTTTCTGTTTCTCACCTCAGGAACATCCAAGTTAAATTTATTCTAGGGGGTGGTTGCTTTGGGGCTGCTTCTTTATGAAAGCAATGCTGCTTTGTATCTTCATTAACCCCAGAGCTTGTTGGGCTGCAAATAGAGAATTTTCAGGCACCTTAGACCATTTAAGATGTGAAGCTGCATCCTGTGACTGAGTCCTGGTGCCAGCAGCAGCTATCCTGCAGTGCTTGGCTGATGCAGGCGATGGGTACACCAGTGGCTGTCAGTGCTCTCTTTGCCTCCGCTAAATGGCCGATGTTAGAGATCCACAGCTGTTGTGGGCATCCCAGAGGGCAGTGAAATGTTGAGGATGACCAGTCCCTTGTGCAGATTGCAAGAGGCAACAGAGGTGGAGCTTGAATGCTGAATAAAAGAGTGAATGCTTCTGGCCTTTCAGATGAGAATTCCAGTTAGGCAAGCAGGGGAAAAATGATGCCTTTCTTAGTAGTGCTGAAAAACTTTTTAACTGCACTCTTTCTCTCTCTCTCTCTTCCCCGTCCAACTTTCTCTTCCCTCTTTCCCCTGGCTGTTGTAGCTATCAGAAGACCTACAATTACCAGGAAGTGAGTCGGACCCTCTGTCCCTCTGAGCCAACACCTGAAACAAGACCCTCTGACCAGATTATATTTGTGGACGTCGCTTCCATGGCACCGTTCAATATTGCATATGAGCTGCTAGTCACCAGGCTGGAGAACTTCCAACTTGAGTAAGCTGGGATGTGAGAATACAAATGCAATTTCTTCATGTATCACTTGAACATCGCTTAAGGGACTTGGTCCGTCTGCCTACTCTTCCTTTATTTTTCCTTCCTAGGAAAAAAAATTATTTTGTTTAATCTGAGGGGATTTTGTGTGTATTATTCCAGCTCTGAAAGTTTTAGACTTCAACATTCTGGCATTTGTTTTCTAGGACTAACAAAGCATTTAACTTCACTGCCAGCCCTTCCCAGCCCCAGGTAAGGAAGAATCCTGTGTAGATTGCTGGTATGTCTTACCACATCCAAGTGGTTGATCTGATCTTTTGTTAGAGATAGCAAGTTTTTTATGACTAGGCAGTTTCCCTCTTAGGATGCAGGGGAACTTCCTTACTGTTGAATTTTCTGTGGGTACAGTGAAGAGGTAACAGTACTTCAGTCGCTCTAGGGACACATTTGGGTCCTCCCAAAACCCATGAGCAGAGGAAATGAATGGTACTGGCCCCTCAGGAAATCCCAGAAATGTCCAGAGGCCATTGGACTGTTGCACTTCTGTGAGGTGATACACATAAGTGTTGTGTTCCTGCCAGTTCTGGCTTACTTGCCTGAGCATAACTTGTCAAGATTCAGTCTTTACTGGAAAAAATAAACACAGAAATAAAGAAGCTGTAAAGGTGCAGTGGAACTCAGACTGCTATTCCTTGCTCAGGGCAGCAGGTCAGGCTGCAAGATGATAAATGAAATGCCTGATATTGATGCCTTGAGAGGCTACCTAGAACAGAGGCTAGACAGTGTTAAAGGAATAAAGTAGGTATTTATTAAAAAGGCCTTCAAAGAATACACCTTGGGCAGTAGAAAAGCCTGGCTGAGACTACACCCAAGATGGAGGACGGGTCACACATTTTCACACTTATAAAAGTTTTGGTCCATTTACATATTTGGGTTAATTGTCCAATTACAGCTTCAGGTCATGAAGTCCC
>VZSE01002468.1:265028-352309 GCA_013398275.1 Promerops cafer | reverse complement strand
CCTCAGGAACATCCAAGTTAAATTTATTCTAGGGGGTGGTTGCTTTGGGGCTGCTTCTTTATGAAAGCAATGCTGCTTTGTATCTTCATTAACCCCAGAGCTTGTTGGGCTGCAAATAGAGAATTTTCAGGCACCTTAGACCATTTAAGATGTGAAGCTGCATCCTGTGAGTGAATCCTGGTGCCAGCAGCAGCTATCCTGCAGTGCTTGGCTGATGCAGGCGATGGGTACACCAGTGGCTGTCAGTGCTCTCTTTGCCTCCGCTAAATGGCCGATGTTAGAGATCCACAGCTGTTGTGGGCATCCCAGAGGGCAGTGAAATGTTGAGGATGACCAGTCCCTTGTGCAGATTGCAAGAGGCAACAGAGGTGGAGCTTGAATGCTGAATAAAAGAGTGAATGCTTCTGGCCTTTCAGATGAGAATTCCAGTTAGGCAAGCAGGGGAAAAATGATGCCTTTCTTAGTAGTGCTGAAAAACTTTTTAACTGCACTCTTTCTCTCTCTCTCTCTTCCCCGTCCAACTTTCTCTTCCCTCTTTCCCCTGGCTGTTGTAGCTATCAGAAGACCTACAATTACCAGGAAGTGAGTCGGACCCTCTGTCCCTCTGAGCCAACACCTGAAACAAGACCCTCTGACCAGATTATATTTGTGGACGTCGCTTCCATGGCACCGTTCAATATTGCATATGAGCTGCTAGTCACCAGGCTGGAGAACTTCCAACTTGAGTAAGCTGGGATGTGAGAATACAAATGCAATTTCTTCATGTATCACTTGAACATCGCTTAAGGGACTTGGTCCGTCTGCCTACTCTTCCTTTATTTTTCCTTCCTAGGAAAAAAAATTATTTTGTTTAATCTGAGGGGATTTTGTGTGTATTATTCCAGCTCTGAAAGTTTTAGACTTCAACATTCTGGCATTTGTTTTCTAGGACTAACAAAGCATTTAACTTCACTGCCAGCCCTTCCCAGCCCCAGGTAAGGAAGAATCCTGTGTAGATTGCTGGTATGTCTTACCACATCCANGAAAAAAAATTATTTTGTTTAATCTGAGGGGATTTTGTGTGTATTATTCCAGCTCTGAAAGTTTTAGACTTCAACATTCTGGCATTTGTTTTCTAGGACTAACAAAGCATTTAACTTCACTGCCAGCCCTTCCCAGCCCCAGGTAAGGAAGAATCCTGTGTAGATTGCTGGTATGTCTTACCACATCCAAGTGGTTGATCTGATCTTTTGTTAGAGATAGCAAGTTTTTTATGACTAGGCAGTTTCCCTCTTAGGATGCAGGGGAACTTCCTTACTGTTGAATTTTCTGTGGGTACAGTGAAGAGGTAACAGTACTTCAGTCGCTCTAGGGACACATTTGGGTCCTCCCAAAACCCATGAGCAGAGGAAATGAATGGTACTGGCCCCTCAGGAAATCCCAGAAATGTCCAGAGGCCATTGGACTGTTGCACTTCTGTGAGGTGATACACATAAGTGTTGTGTTCCTGCCAGTTCTGGCTTACTTGCCTGAGCATAACTTGTCAAGATTCAGTCTTTACTGGAAAAAATAAACACAGAAATAAAGAAGCTGTAAAGGTACAGCGGAACTCAGGCTGCTATTCCTTGCTCAGGGCAGCAAGTCACGCTGCAAGATGATAAATGATATTGCCTGAATGAAATGCCTGATATTGATGCCTTGAGAGGCTACCTAGAACAGAGGCTAGACAGTGTTAAAGGAATAAAGTAGGTATTTATTAAAAAGGCCTTCAAAGAATACACCTTGGGCAGTAGAAAAGCCTGGCTGAGACTACACCCAAGATGGAGGACGGGTCACACATTTTCACACTTTTATAAGTTTTGGTCCATTTACATATTTGGGTTAATTGTCCAATTACAGCTTCAGGTCATGAAGTCCCATCTTCCCAGTTTGCTCTCCTCAATTCTCTGTTGTTTCTACTTTTTGGGCCTGAAGCTGCAATGGTGTCCTTGGTTCTCGATTGTTTTGTCTAACTGAACTGTGAGGACTTGCTAACACTTTATATGAAGTTCAGAGTTATATACTAATGCAGTGCATAATCTGGAAAATATGAAAGCTAAAACCTAAGGCATCAATATGTCTGTTAGTTCAGAAGGAGGCACATGTGAGCAGCACCTCCAGCTGCACAGCTTGGCTTAGAGCTTGCAGATACAAATCCTCTCTGGAGTGAAAGTGCTGTTGGCAGTAACTATAGAGATACAGGAACTTGTAGATCTAGGAAGGTGTGTGATTTACCCAGGCTGTCTGGGACTCTGTTTTTGTTGTTGCTTTCACTGTTAATAACACCATTTAATTTTAGGTTTTGTGTTACCAGGCATCCTAGCTAATCCTTTTTGCTGTCAAATGTCTTAATCTGGTTTGTAGATTCATGCAGTATTTTATACTATAGAAGATAGGGAATGATGGTGACTCTATAAGCACTCACTACTTAGGATTATGTAATTTGAATATAGAGTGTTTAGGATATGAAATTACCTTTGTGACTACGTTCTGATTTTTTTGTCACAATTAATAATACAAGATTTATGAGTTTCAATTAATAACCAGGTGTATGGAGTAGAAGACTGATTCTTAATTGGTCTAATGCTGAGGTTTTTGTAAATCAAAGTATTAAGCAGTCTATGGGGGAAGAAAAAAAAGATGACTTAAAATCTAGATGGGTGTTGTAAAAAGACATAACAACTGAAGGAGATGTTGTCTGGAACCCAGCTTGTGCCTGAGGGCAGAAGCAGAAATTGGATATGCTTGTATAGGTGAAAAGTGTTGGCTGGATGTGTTTTTAACACTTGCAGTGTGTGCAGCAGAGAACTGCTGGCCTCAGTGCCCTTGTGTTAATTCTGTACCCTGGTGCAAGCGTGGCTTAGAGGAAATTACAGAAGAGTCCTCATGAACTAAAAGGTGATCCTCATGCCCCTAAAACTTTCCAAGGGGAAAAAGTGCCCCTGGGAAACCAAGGAGTTCAGTCTGCCTGTGGCCTTGCTTGGTGCAGAGAAAACGTGCTCTGCTAAGGAAACTGGCTCGGTGAGTTTGCACTTTGTAGGGACTTGTGGTTGGAGCCAGCCCTCCTTCAGCAGGGAAGGGACCCTGCTTGGAGAGGGGTGGTGGGAATAAATGCTTTAGTAGAAATGGGCAACTTGGAAAAGGCTTGGGTGATTTCCTGCTTATCCCTGCCCTCCCTCTTGGGGGCTGTAATTCCTGGGAATGGCATGGGGGAAGAGAAGTAGGAAAAGCTGGCCCTTGCTCAGCACTGAGGTTTATGTGCCAGAAAGGGAGCTCTACGGTTGGGAAAGTCTCAGGTGATGGTTTTGGAGCAGGGGTGGTGGTAGCTTCCAGTGTGGCAGCAGTGGCTGCCTGGTGACCACATGGAAGGAGGAAGGTGGCTGGTGGCACTCTGCAGCCTTGTGTCCCTCTGAGGGGGTACAAGGTGCCCATCAGCCCCTTGTGGCAGCTGTGGCTTGGAGCTTGAGCTCCCGGGGTCTGCCCTCCAAGTGGGATGATGGGAGCCCTTGCAACAAGCACCCTGCTGGGGCAGGCCCAGGAGCCCCACTAATCCAGCAGCTGGCTGGGTTAGTGCATCAAACGTTTTACTGGACAAATATAAAAATAGTGATATTGCCTGGGGCATCTTTTGCCCAGATCTGAAAAAGCAGCTTTTTCTCACCCCACAAACTGTCCTGGGGGCTGTCTCAAAGAAAGAGATGCCATTCCTTCCCCACACAGGAAAAGTAGGAATATTGTCAGATATTAGTGTCTCACAAATTTTTTTAGAGTTACAGCTGAATTATTTTCAAAGCTGAAGTGCAAAGAGAAACCCTCATTATACTTCGCCATCAAAGCAAACAAACAAACCCTAAATCCTACAACTAATATCAATCATTTATTTATGAAACTCTTGACAGTTTTAGCCATTTGACCTAATACTGTTCATGATTCTTCTTTGAGGCAACCCATTTGAGAAAGCTCTGTGATGTTTTCCATATATAAAAGTACAGCCAGCAGTATGGAAACATCTGGAAATTGCTCATATCAATGTAAAATGGAATGGGGTGTAAAATTAAGTCACTTTAGCTTCATCAGGTGGAAAAAAGCTTAAGGGAGCAGAAGCTATGCTGTATTTTGCACATTAAGATGTTTGTGTCTAAAAACACACTGTGCAAGGGGACAGTTGCCTGTATATATTTAATCTGCTCTTCTGTAGTGTAAGGTCTGAATATTTGAAATCTGATTTTTTATGAAAGCCATCCACATCCAACCCCAAAGCCCATCTAGGGCTGTTCAGGTGGCTTAGGAAAGTGTTGAAGATACTGCCAAGGGTGATTTCTGGATCATGACTCTTGTACTCTGCTTCCTCTGCAGTATTTTCTGTACAAATTCCCTCAGGATGTCGATTCAGTCGTTATTAATGTGGTGTCTGATGCAGCCTACCCATGCTCAGTTGTCTCTGTCCAGGATATTGTGGTAAGTCCGAGCAGAGAAGGGTGAGGAGCTGCCTGCTGGAGCTGTGTCCAGCTGTGAGGGGTCTGTGCCCTGCACAGGGAAAAGCCCAAGGCAAAGCTTTGCCCTGGTGGTGGTGGTGGTGGTGGTGGTGAAGGGAGCCCCTGAAAGAGGAATGAAAATCCTATGGGAAGGAGGCCATGACAGAGATGCTGAGTTCCAGCAGCTCATACAGAGACTTTTGTTGTAAATAGGTGAACAAGCTGTTCCTTCCTAGCCTATTCCACATCAGGAATTTATGTGTCCCTTATGAGTTGGATCTGTCTCTCCACGGAGGGTGTTGGGTGGAATGTTGGTGGCTCAAGGAGGGAACAGTGCTGTTCCCTTGACTCTCCCCTGGCTCGAGGCAGCTTGAGGAGATTCCGATTTTCAGACACACGATGTCTTCCTTCCTTTCCAGTTGGATTTCCTTTCTATATATTTCATCCCCTTTCCTGGGGTGTTCCCTGTCATGGAGGTTGGCTGTTGCTTGCAGCTGGGAAATAGCCCCATACTTACTCTCTTTTCCCACCTCCCTGAATAATGCAGGATCCTGCAGTATAGGAGCAGACAGAGATGCAAGATGTTCTGTTCCCTTGGATACCCCAACTTGGCCCTTTTTTGGCTGTTCTGTGCTGTTTTCCAGCTGGCTTCCTTTGCAAACAGTTTGGATGTTGTCCCTGGTTTAACCCTTAGTTGTCTGTTTTAGTGCCCAGTGTATGACCTGGACCATAACGTGGAGTTCAATGGAGTTTATCAGTCTATGACAAAGCAGGCAGCCATAACGGTGCAGGTGAGATGCTCATTTGTGTCCCAGTGTTTTCTGGTGCCTGTGTAGCAATTAAAACCTGATCTCTGGCCTATTGGAGGGGAGAGGCTTTGTGTCTCATGGATTTTCTGTCTTCTTCCTTCCTTCTGTGCAGAGAAAAGATTTCCCAGGTGAGCAGTTCTTCGTTGTGTTCGTCATCAAGCCAGAGGATTATGCCTGTGGGGGTTCTGTGCCTTCTTCAATTCATGGTAAGTTGTTCTGGGAGGTGGATTTGATTGCTGCATCTGAGTGATGGAGCAGTGGGTGTCTTTTGGGACCTTCCTGTGGGATACCACTGGGTGATTATGTAGGTCTGTCTTACCCAGGTAGCTGCGAGGAAGAGTGAAGTATCAATTTGATATTGTTGGGCAGGTTAAAAGTCTTGATAAATGCAGGAGGTGGCTGGCTAGTACAGTACCTGGCATGCTGGGGTTATGTGCTTTTCAGCAGCACCACTGGTGCCTTGGGAGACACTGGAGACATCCAGGCAATGCTGCTTACAGCTTTTTGTTTGGTTCTCACCTCTGCTCCCTGCTGCTGTATTATCCTCCTGGCTCCATGGAGTTTCAGTTCCTGCAGAGAGCATCTTCTCCTACTGCTATCTTGGGATCTGTGACAGCTCTGAACTTGGGGGAACAGGAAAAATTGGTAGTTCTGGGAGAATAATTTTACAAAAGACTTGCTGTAGTGTCTTTTCCAACCAGAAAACAGTGTCCACTTGCTGGGCAGTGGTAAAAGCAAAGTCTCCACCACTCATGGCTGTAACTGGAGTGGGAACTTTCCTCCTCTCAAAGCTTCAAAGTTTCCTCCCTGTAGAAGAAGCAAGACTGCAACCAACAGATATATTGGGCTCCCTCAACAGCTTTTTAGTACTCCCCTGCTACCCTTCTGCCCCAATTTTCCCACAAAAAAAGAACTGTGCCCTTTGGGGTGTCATTCTCTCATCCTAATGTTGTCAGCAGAGCTGAACTGGCCAGGTATGCTAAGCCCTGCAGAAACAGAGCGAGTTTCTAGAGTGGCATCCTGCACGGAAGTGTTTTACTCAGAGAGATTTGGCCAAAGGCAAAAATGGACTCCCACTACCTGTAATGAGAGAATCTCTCCTTTGGGTATTAGATGAATAGGAGATGAGATGCCTTTGGGATTCAGACATCCAGACTTAAGCAATACATGGAAGGCTCAAGCAGGGATTTCTAGTCTGAAAAACAGGTTGTGAACAGGGAGGAAGGGGGAAACATTTGGGAAAGGCTGTATATTGACAGATCAGAGAACAGTTTAAAGCAAAACCACACACACATTTTAGTGAAAAGCCAGACCCTGTCGTTTTTGCAAGTTCAGAGAACCAAGATCAGTGCCAGAAATCATTAATGTTGATTGTTTTTGTATTTTCTGTACACTGTGCATCTCACAGGGAATGTCAACCGTACCTGGAACCTGCAGCGGACAAAGAACCTTCAAGTGACAATTGTGCCCTCCATTAAAAGTCAGTGTCTTTGGGCAGGCAATGCAACCTTAGAGGGCAACTTGGCACTTCTGAGTAGAGGGGTATGACTGGGCCAGCAGCCTCTGAAGGAATGGTGCAGAAAGCACCAGCAAAGGAGACAAAACCACTTGGAGCCTGCTCCCTTCCAGGAAGGGCTGTGTGGCACACCAGATAGCACTGGGGGTAAAGAAATGGGGGAGATCATGCTGAACAGGTTCTGTCAGTTCCTTTTGAAGAAAGCAAATGGGTTTGGAAGGGCTGTTTGGGGCTGGGCATTTTTACAAGGTGGTATTGGGAAGAGTGCTGACCCTGAGAGGTGCTGTTCCTGCTCTGTGGGCTGACTGATCCCTTCTCTTTCCTCAGAGTCTGTTTATGTCCAGGCCATGTTCTTCAGCTTCCTGAGTTTCCTCTCCTTTTACCTGGGCTCAGTGGTTGTTGCTTTTGTGCACTACATTAGGTGAGTCAAGGGGTTATAAAAGAACAGCCTTTTTTGTTTCTTATCATCAGGGACACCACACCCTGCAGAAAATTTGGGATGAGTTGGGTGGCAAGCATCTAAGCACAGCAGCTGAAGAAGTCCATGACTACTCAGTGGGCTCCTGCTGACCATCAGCCAGAAAATACTTCTTCCTCTGCTATGGGGACCATGGGAAGGATGTAAATCTAAGGGTCTGCCCTCTAGATCTTGTAGTGCCCCAGCCCTGTGTTTTCTTATGTAAGGACACTGGGCAGCAGGTGGGAATTGTGAAGGGACCAGTCTGGGATCCGGAGTGTGAGAGCATGCTGGGCTGAGTACTGCCATCAGTGGCAGTGACACAAATAGGGCCTTGGTGTCCCAAGAACGCTGGTTTCCTTCCTTACCTGCCTCCCCTGCCTCAAACTTTGGTGCCTGGCCTTGTGTTGAGAAGAATGTCTGCATGGGCATGGCTTAACTTCCAGAGACATCAATGAACATACATTTCATTGGAACAATTCAGTGAAATTACCTAAGTCTGTGCTCTTATTTGCTGGTATTTTTCTGTGTTGTAGGAATATGTTGGGTGGGGGGGGGTGTTTTTGGTTTTGTTTTTTTGGTTTTTTCACCATCTTCTGCTTCATCACATCTGCATTGACGGAGATGATACGGGCTTCTTAAGCATCATGCTAATGAGTGCCTCTAGATCCTGCTGCCCCTTGAGTAGATTCATACATGCTTGGTCCCCTGAGCAGGGAGGATGGGTTTGGAAAGGTGGTGTGAGGGTCTCTCCCAACATACTGAGCAGTGTAGGATGGGATAAGTCATGGAAACGGTTGCCCTGCCTCTGGTGGATAGCTGAGGGAGTGAAAAAACCCTCTGTTGCTTTGGAAGTTAGAGAGGTGGACAGCAAGCAGTCATGGCTGAGTTGTGTCTAGTCCAAACAGTATTTTTCTTTTTTGTTGTTGTGTGTGTTTGTTTCTTTTGTGCTTATTTTATTTGGTTTTTTAGAGCTTGCACCGTATTTACCTATTGGTGTCCTAGATAATCCTGCCATGGCTGGCAGGGGATGAGATTTGTTGGCTGTCTCATGAGTGCTGTCTGTTGCTTTGCAGGGTTCAGAGGAAGGCTTCAGCTGGGAGATTGAGCCCTGAGCGTGGTAAGGTCTCTTCTCTGTTTTGTGACAGCTTTGAGTGAACAGCACAGGCGCCAGGCCAGGCAAAGGACAGGCTGTCAGTCAAGTACCTTCTGTCCTGGAGCTATCTTCCCTGGTAGCTCACATAGTCTCTGGTGCTGAGGAAAGATGTTAGAGCTTCCTCTCTGCCCTCACAAGAGAGGGCCTTGGCAGCCAGCTGCCCTGAACCAGGTCCTGACTCCTACCCCTAGGAGCTGCCTTTTAAAGGGGTGGAGGAAGGCCAAGCCTTGCCTAGACCTGGCTACAGGCTAATGTTCCTGATGCCAGGTCTGTTGATTTTTAAACAAGGCACTTTTGAGTATGTCAGCTCTTACGCTTTAAGAATTCCTCTGCCTGGTTTAAGCATGGGGTCTTTTAATGTCTTAATTGAATTTAAATGTTAAATTGTTTTTCACTGAAAGTTACAGACAGCCAAGTGAATGAATGACTAACAGAGTTAGGTAGTGGTGTTTATGATATTTGTGTTGGCATTGGATTCAGTTTACTTTGTGCTGCTCCCACATTTCCACAAACTGCAGCCTTCTGCCTCATAAAAACAGAGCTGCATCTAAGAAGCTACCACTGAAAGATGGAAGTTTTTGTCATGTGGATGGGGGACACTGGGAGTTCTTGCTTTCTGGTGACGTGTGGGAGTCTTTTCACTTTGATTAAATATTTAGTGCCTGCAAAGTAGTTCAAAGTGTTGGTGCTGAGGTCATTTGTACCTCTCTCTTGGAGGAAGGGAGGGCATTGTTTTGGCAGCATTGAGAGGTTCTTGATGTTATTCCTTTTTTGATGCCGAGCATTTTCAGTCTCTCCGGTCTGCTACATCCCATCAGATAAGCATGGTGGTGTAACTGAGCTGTGTTTAAAGGATCAGCAGTGGAACTTCACTCTGACTGGCATTAATTGGCTTAATATTTCTGCTGAGGACCTGGGGGCATTTGAATTCTTAGACTTGCTTTGTCAGCCACTAAGATCCACATGTGTCCCTGTATTTGGAATATGTGTGAAATGTTTTTTTTCACAACATGAACAGGGAACTGTAAAAATGTCCATAAATATATTCTAATTTTATATCATTTGGGATGGATCCTGCTGTAAAACAAGACTAGGTCTTAAGGCACTGGAGCGATGGGAAAGGCCTGTATGTTGGGGAGCTTGGGCAAGCTGAAGGGACCTGTCCAAGGCTGTGGAAGAGCTCCAGGGTGCTGACAAGGAATCACTGTCTAAGACAAGGAGGCACAGTCTCAGCCAGGTGAGACCAGAAGTCCCAGGGAGTGCTGCTGATGCTGCAGCTGAGGTGTAATGTGCTGAACCCAGCTTAGAAGCCGCCTTCTAAACTGCCCTGCTGAGAGGTGGAAGTTAAATTCTGGTGTTTGGAAAGTTCCCAAAGAAGCTTCAGGGCACAGATGCTGGACTTAGTATGGACCTGGAGAATAGAAAACTGGGTTGCTGAGCAGGGAGGACTACTGAATAGCATCCCTGTGAAGGGATAGAGGAACACAGTTCCTTCATAGTTTACAGCTTTCCTCCCAGAGGCACCTACTGCTTCTGTGACCTGTCCTCTCCCTTGTAGTCCATTGCCACTTTGACATACACTGCATGTTACAGCCATGTCCTTTCCATGTCCTACCCACGTGCTGTTTCTTCATCTCTTGTGTCTGACTGATGCTTATAAAATGGTAATTAGCATCTTCCCTGTCTTCCAGATCAGTGGACACACTGGCTTCCTCTGGCTTTTTTTTCTCTCCCCTTCCCACCCTTTGGAATTTCTTTCCCTCCCAAGTACCCCTGGATCTTGACTTCTTCATTACACCCCATTCCTTTTCCCCACCGAGGAACCAGATGGAAGTGCTCAGCAATGTGTCTTTGCCATTGGTCTTGGAATGTCCTGCCACTCCATGTGCCTCTTTGCTCTTGTTATCCATCTTTTTTCTGGCTTCTGTGGTCCACTTTTTTTTTTTTTCAATCCTATGGCACACCTTCCCTTCCACATCCTCACTATCTGGTGGAGGCAATAGCTGGAGGAACCACACCTGGTGTGGTACATTTACCTTGCTGACTCACTCTCACAGTGGGAAGTGGGATGGAAATTAGTGGGTGAGCTGGGTCCAAAGTGGTTGTTAGAGACAGGGCAGAGTGCCTTTTCTCCTTAGCTTGCCTGTTTTGTTCAGATTTAAATCTTTGGTAACTTGGGAGGGAAGGTTGACAGGTCACTTGGGAGAATAAAGCCTGGTCTAAAATTAGGAGGGAGTATCCTTGTGGAACAGGACTGACAGGCCTAGGAACTCTGCTTGTGCCTTGCTGCCATGAATATAGGAAAGTGTTTTTGCCCTCTTCCCAGTGATCTGGATTTCCAAATGACTTTTAAAGCAACAGGAAAAGCTTCCATGAGAGAGGGAGATTGGATTGGAGGTGATCAATAGAAGCTGCATCTTGTTCCTGCAGCAGCCTACAACATCATCCTGCCACCCTCAGCTAGGGGCTCAAGGGCTGTCACCTGGGGGCTGCAGTGTGCCAGAGCCCTCCCTCTGGTGCTCAGTCCACGCCATGTTCACTTCTGATGCTCCTCTGAGCTGTTTTCTCTGTTAGAGGGATGGGACAGGAGTGTAAAGGAGCCAAAATTTGAGACCAGTTCTTAGCCCTCAGCCCAACAAGCACAGGAGACGTGCCAAAGAAAAGCAGTAATTTGGACTTGAAATATCAAATATCATTGCTGTATGGGTGCTTCCCTGACTTGGGGTCAGTCAGGGACAAGTTTTAGACCCCTCTACATTTGTGGCTAATGAAAATGGTATAAAAACCTATGCAAGGTGTTACAGAAATGCCCAGAATTTCCAGCTGGAAAGAGCACTCTGCCTGTGCCTGTCAGTTTGAGGCCAGTCGTGTACTGGGAAGCCAGAGGTGCAGCTGGGGGAGCCAGGCCATTGCCAGGCTGCAGTGAGGCTTCAAATACTGTGCCACGTCCTGCATTGCTGTGCCACTGACTGACCACATGATGTTGCAGGGGTGAAGCTTTAAAGCAACTTAACCTGTCTCACTGTTTGTCACTGCTGGAAAACATGGTCCTGTTCCTGCTGCCCTTGCTTCCCTCCCTTTTGTGATTGACCTCTCAGTGAAAGGATTCAGCTGGCTTTGTTTCCTGCCATGTAGGGCAGCTGCTGAGCTCCACCACTGGAAGCAAAAAGAGGGAATGTGGAGGCAGGAGAGCACTCCTCCTTGCTTCATGTATGTGGGCAGGAGGCAGGATGTTCCTAGCCCTCAAAGGCTTGCCCTTCTTGTCATGAGCACGAGATCATTACCGCTTTTTGCATAAAGCATTTTTTTCTTTCTTCTTGATTGGTTAAAATTATGTAGCAGCTGTCCTGCCAAAGTCTGTGACTCTTCCAGGGATAGCTGAAGGTAGCAGTATATGAAGAGATTTGAAGAGTTGCATGAGATGGGGAAAGAGAAGAATTAGAAATTCAGAAGGCTGTTAGGAACATCATGAGACTTGCTCTAAAATTTACCAAGTCTTGCAGCCCCACAGTGTGATCTGTACAGGGTGCTGGAGGGGGGCTCCTGCTGCCAGTCTCACTGGCACCCTGTGTGGGGAGGCTGACGGGAATGGGTTTCCTTCACACTGCAAAACAAGAGTTTCCCTTTTGCACAGTATGCTCTAGAGGGAGACTGCCATCTCTTTAGAGAAATGTTCCTTTTCCCAAGTCCCTCCAGCTCTTCAAGCTGTTTGTATTCACTTCAGAGATGTTTTGAAGCACTGACATGAAACTAACTGTCCCTCCTGGGTCTGTTTCATTGCAGGATCTGGGATGATGACTTCTTCACACCCCATCTCAGCCAGCACTCCTGAGGGAAGCAGCTATGGTGCTATTGGTACAGTATATTCCAGAACTGGGGCACAGGGAGGCTCCTCCCTGGGGTGGAGGAAGGCACTTTTAGGGTGATTTAACACCAGAGGAGAATAAAGCTGCAAGATACTTTAGGAGCATCTTGCAACTATTAAAAAAAACCCAAAACCACCGAAACAACCAGTTTGCAGTTTGTGAGGTTCAGGTTGCACTTTAGGAGAAGAATCTACATAATAAAAGTGGCAAATCTGAAAGAGGTGCCCCAAGAGACTGTCATTGGAAATGTGTCTTAGACAAAGCTACAGTCGCCTGGGAGTTGTGGGTGACAATGCTGCTTCAGACAGGACCTTTACTAGTGACTGACAAAGGTCCCTTGCAAACAAGCTTCTAGGAGCCTGTTATTAGCTCACAGCCTGCCTTTAAACCAAAGCATGCCTATCCCTGGGAGGCTGAAGGGTTGTGTGCCATAAGGCAAGACACAGTTGGAGTTTCTTGCATCCAGGGGTTTCACTAGGGAAGAAATAATGTCATACTGCCAACAGGTGAATCATGCCCTGGCAGCAGAGGAGAAAAAAACTCTCTGAGGGCTTAATGACCACTTTACCCCTCCTTTCCCCTTTTCCAAAGAAATCTTTTAGAAGCATTTGGGAGATGAGGAAGAAAGCTTTGCTCTGCCCATGTCGATGTGAGCAATGAGCTGGGAGTTGCCAGCCTGTGGGAAGTGCAGACAGGCCCTGCTAACCTGTATGTGAGCAGTACTGGGGATGCAGTGGGAACAAAGCTGGTACTCATGCCTGCTTTGAAAAAATGTCTTTCTTCTTTGTCTTTTGTTCTACAGTATTTTTAGAAAAGCTTAGATATATCTAAAGCTTACATAAAATCTGAAGGTTAACTAGGCGAGTGGGTTTTTGACCCCTGCCCATCTGCTGCTTTCTCTAGAGGTATTTGTCTTGTGTCAGAATTCCAGATTTCAGAGCCCGGGCTAGTAGAGAGTAGAAAATGTTAAGAGATGAAAAGTAATAGAATAAAAGCAGAGTGAAAACTAAAATGCTGCTGAGGGGGAAGATAATGGTCCTTCAAACTGCTCTTAGCTGATCACCTCAAACTTTCAGGAAGGTTTGGGATCATGGGAAAATTTTTTCCCCTGAACTGGCCGTATCAACTTGTCAAAGCATCAGAGCATCTGGGCCAGCATTATTCTTGCTGTGCACAGAGGGATTTAGCCTTTACCCTGCCTGTCTCCTTCTTGCTGCTCTGGCCCAGACGAGTCCAGCTCGAGCGGTGCGCGTCAGCTGCCCTCCCCGGAGCGCAGGGCCCCCGCCGGTTCGGACACAGACAGCTCCGTGGAGGAGGAGAGCGACTTCGACACCATGCCAGAAATCGAGAGTGACAAGAACATCATCCGCACTAAGGTATGGCTGGTGTTGCAGCTGTGGCCCTCATGCTGGGCCACGGGCACGTCTGGGCCATGACCAGAGCCGGTCACTTCAGTGAAATCTCGAAAATCCTGTTCCCTTTCAGGGTGGATTTCATCTAATCCAGCCGAGTGTGCTTCTTAGTCTTTTTTCAGTCACTGAAAGTTTTCCCACTGTGATAAGAGTGCTGCTGAAGTGAGTGCTTTAATATGGAAAATCAAAATGTATTTGGGACTGTTGAGAAAGGAGGGAAATGCCCAGAGAGTGTCCCAGAAAGTTCAAGGAAATGTGAAGATAGGGAGAAAATAATCTGCAACAGTAGATGGCTATTTAGTACAGGCAGTGTGACTACAGTGGATGTACAGAGGGGCTTTAAGCCAGCAGCTCTCCACCTGCCTCCTTTTGTCATCCTGCACTGCTCTGTGTGGTTGGAGCCATTCCTGGAGGTCAGAGGATTTTGCAGAACTCACTCCCATAGAATCAAGGGACACAGTGAGTTCACTGTGTAAAACCAGTCCAAATACCACCAAGCTGCAAATATGTGAAGATCTTCTACTGGCATCTGTAATCTTCATTGGTTCTTTTGTGTTTTCTTCCCTCTTTTCCCACCCACTAATGTTTTAGGTGTTCCTCTATCTATCAGATTTGTCCAGGAAAGACAGAAGGATTGTCAGCAAAAAATATAAAATCTATTTCTGGTAAGGAGAAAGCAAACTGGTAAGGCCCAAACTCTGGACCTAGAGTCTCTGGTTGTAGAGTCTGTCCACATGCCCTTCTTCTGAACCACTTCTGAACTATCCTGTAACCCATTCTGACCCTGTTCTAGTCAGTAACTGCAGATCCCACATACCTCAAGTGAGGATATTTGTGGACCAGTGCACACATGATCCTGGCAATGGATTCTGTTTTGCATCATTGCTTTTAAGCACGGTAACAACCAGTGCACTGGAACGTAATGGGAAGGGAGAGAAACTGGCACTCAAGCACATGAGCTTGTGGCCACCATCCTGGCTTTTCCTGTGCCCTCTTTTCCTGTGCCCTTGTTTGCCTCCTGTGTGCATGAGCACATGTGCTCCTCTGCTGCAGGGGGTCACAATGAGATCATAGCCCCAGAGCAGTGAGGTGTGCACGTTCCTCCACGAGCACTGTGGGGCTTTCTTCTGGGTGTGCACGCCTGGTTTTGGTGTGTGTGTAACTGCTGCTGCTGTCTCCCCTCTGCAGGAACATCATCACCATTGCGGTGTTCTATGCCCTGCCGGTCATCCAGCTCGTCATCACCTACCAGACGGTGCGTTTGGCTCCTTGGCTGTCCCCTCTTGCTTTAAACTTGCCCTGTGGCTGTGTTGTGCAAAGATGACAGTCACAGTGAAACTGGGATCACCCAGGAGTTCTGCTCTGTGTGAGAAGCAGTTTACCTTAGCTGCTCTCGCTGCACTGTGCTGATGTTACAGTGAGCTTGGCCCACTGGGCTTGCACCTCTGCTGTTTCTACTTGGGAAGTGGGAGTGCTGCTGTTTTCCTGCTCAACTGATGTCTCATTTGGGTCCTGTTTCATTTTAGAGACAGGAGGAATTTGATGTTATCTCTAAAGCAAGTAGTGTTTGCTGTGATTTCTCCTGCCTTCTCCCAACCTTTGCTATCCTGCTGTTACGCTGCTATCTGCAAGCAGGTCTATTACTGGGGGGGTTGAGAGCACACAGTGTTTCCTCTGAAGACTGTTATCAGGTTTGTGGCCCGTGACAACATCTTGTCCCACCCTAAAAGCATTGCTTGCAGACGTCAGTACTCCCCTGTGGCAGTGCTAGAGCTAGGCTGTGTCCTGGTACACCTTGTGTTTGTGCCATGTTTGCATGGGGCAAACCCCCCAGAGCAGGGAGGATTTGCTAATGGCAGGCCTCCCACCTGCTCTCTGTCCAGGTAGTGAATGTGACGGGCAATCAGGACATCTGCTACTACAACTTCCTGTGTGCTCATCCCCTTGGGGTGCTGAGGTGAGTGAGCCCTTTCATCACTGCATATTTGTCTCATGCCTCCTGAGTGTTTGTGCTGTGCCCAGGTCAGGATTTTATGCTTGCCAGGCTCACAGTGGCAGTGTTGATAAGACCACTGGGAGTTTAGGACTCTGATCTTTGTGTTTGCCCAGCAGTGCTGCTCTGTTGCAGTGAGACACATGCACCCTGGAACTTGTGGCACCTGGGCGCCCCTTGCAAATCATTGGCACAGCAATGAGGTGCTCCTGTGCTCTGTTGGATACTTGTATCCAAGGAGCAGCAGCTCTGCAAAGTTCAGATCAGTCATTCCAGTGTAGCATTTCTCTAAATTATATGTGCAAAGAAAGCCCAGAGTTGGGAATCTCTCAGAAGAAGTGTTAAATTAACTGGGACAGGTGAACTGTTCAAACTAAAATTGTAATCCAGAGCGTTAGATTGCAGTTCGGCAGCTGCTGAGGTGGAAGGTGGTGGACGGGGGGAGCAAAATGGATCCATCTTATCACAGGCCAGAGTTTAGCTTCCTGCTGCTGTGCTGCCTTTGTCTTAAACCTTCTTCTGTCCTGCAGTGCCTTCAACAACATCCTCAGCAACGTGGGCCACATGATGCTGGGCTTTCTCTTCCTCCTCATTGTGCTGCGCAGGGACATCCTCCACCGTCGGGCCATGGAGATGAAAGATATCTACACCCTGGTAGGAAGGATGATTGCCTGGGGCTGAGTGGAGGTAGGGAAGATAGAGTGAGCCAAAAACCAGAGTGATGCACAATGGGTTTCCACTTGTCTTCCTCGCTGGAGGGTTGAATCCTCCTCTTTTTTTCCTCCTGTGCAGCAGAGTCTGGGTGGGATGCTTACGTTCCTGCACAGCCCAATGCTTTACTGCTTACAGTGTGTCCATACTGCTGTGGTGGTGACCCAGCCTGGGCCTGTGAAGACAAACAGATTAATAGAGGAAGGACTCCCATGGCTCTGGCTTTTCCTGCAGTGCTTGCTGTGGAGGAGCTGGGACAGTAGGAGTGTCCCAATATGCTTCTCTTTGTAGTGAAGTTTGATTTGTCTTACACAAGAGCTGCTTATGATAACTCAGGAATTTGGCTGCCTCAGTCTCTGAAGCAGAGATTCTTGTAGCCAGAGCTTCTGTAGTCTCTCGTGGGAGAGGATGGAGAAATCTGCAGCCCTGTGGACAGAGGGGCTGGTGGCTTCTGGAGATAAACAGCTCTGTTCTCATGGGCTTGGTAGCAGGTAAAGGCATTAGCAGTTGTAAGGGTCTGCTGCTTGTGATTTTCAGGTGAAATCTTGGCCAAATTGTCATGGAAGTGCCTTCTCACATTGGCTGATGAGCTCTGCTCAAGTGCTCTTATGACCCTACTGACCACAAGAGCAATTCTGGTCAGTCCTTTCTCAGTTTTGGGCAGGATGTAGCATGGCATGAGGTACAGCACAGAGATTTCCAGTCTCCTGATGTCAGTACCAAGGCACTGAGGTTTTCAGATCAGAACTTACAGTGTGATTAGCTTAGGTTTGCTGCCTGTGTATTCACCTGGCTATTCCATGTGTCTAAATCCAGAGCCTGTGGTTGCACACAGGACACTGTGCTGCACTGGTAACTGGAGGACTTGTCTAGGAGTTAGGAGGGATGAAGTGATGGAGAATGGAAGCTTGCCTGTGATCAGGACACTGAGGGCACTTAAAATACAGCTCTGCTCTCTTCCAGGACTATGGGATCCCAAAGCATTTTGGTCTCTTTTATGCTATGGGCATTGCTCTGATGATGGAAGGGGTGCTCAGTGCCTGTTACCACGTCTGCCCTAATTACTCCAATTTCCAGTTTGGTAAGCTGAGTTTCCTTTCTCCTTTTGAGCTGGAGCTAGGATTTGCCATGTTCTGTCTCTTGCCGAGTTGCTGACATTTCCCATCTCTCTACCCTTGCAAGTCTCCCTGGAGCCTGCCTGTTTCAAAGCTCAGTCAGGAGGTTGTGATACCCTGTGGGCACTTATTTTCTGATCCCCTTTAGTTTTTGTTGCCCCAGAGCATGGAAGATGTGCTGCTGCAAGGGGGCAAAGCACAAAGTGCTGTACAGTGTAGTGCGGCAGCAGGGCCAAACCCAAGGCTGGCAGGCACAGATCCCTGATGCTTTGTGTGCCCTTGGAGCAGCTTTCTGGGGCCACTGGCAGCAGCTGTTTGCAGTGTTTCTGTTGTGTCCCTCCACAGACACCTCCTTCATGTACATGATCGCAGGACTGTGCATGCTCAAGCTCTACCAGACCCGGCACCCAGACATCAATGCCAGCGCCTACTCCGCCTATGCCTCGTTTGCTGTGGTGATCTCCCTGGCTGTCCTTGGAGTGGTATGGCTCCCTCTTACTCTGCTGCTCCTCTGGGAAGGAGGTGGCATGGCTGGGAACGTGGCTTAGGTGTGAAAATGACTGGGGAAAGCAGCAGAGTAGGGTAAGAGTGTGCTAAGCAGCTGTTAGCATTTGAATTCTCAGTTCTGCTGGGCTTTCCTCCTTCCTTCCCCTGAGCTTTCAGGTAGGAGAAGAGCAGAACAGTTTCCTCTAGGTGGGCTCGTGTTTTGGGCTTTGCCCACCACATGCCATCCTTCTTAAGAGGAGAAATTCATGCATCCAGATGTACATGTCCAAGCACACAGATGGTCTTCCTGGGGTGTGATTCACATTGGAGGAAAGAGGGATGAGGCTGGCTGGGCTTCCAAGACAGGTATCTTACACCTAGTTGCTTGTGCCTATTTCTCCCCTTTGGAATATTCCATGCTGTTTGTCACAGCTCCTGCAGTTGATTTTCCTGTCTCTGGAGAGGAACAGGGGTGGCTCTCAGGCAAATTCCTGGAGTAGCTGCCTATGGAAGGGAGCTGGAGCAGAAGCTACAAGGCTTTGCCTGTTTGCTCATAGCATTGCAAGTACTGAGCTGGGCTCACCAGAATCCTCAAGCTGTACTTTGCCTTGGAGGTCTCTGCTTCTCTTCTTTTGAAGAACTCATTTTCATTCATCAGTAACCAGGCAAAATCCATGGAATTCTTGCTCTGAACCAGCTGCTAGATCGCAGTGGGCTGTCAGCTCCTCACTACCACATAATGCAGAGTTCTCTGTTTACAAGACTGTCTGTGGGATAAGGCGTGCAGGAGGAGCTGGTGACCTTGGGACTTCCCAAGAACCTCTTGATAGGTGTGGTAGATCTTGACAAGGTTCAGAACACTGAGACTTTATTATGGATTGCTCTGTCTTCTTCTGTGGGATGCTTTGAAGCTGTCCAGTGGACCTTGAAAGCAGCATGTCTCCCTTGTTCCATTGATGGAGAGGTGGCTTTTCTGCTTGCTTTTTGGTGTGTGGGTTTTTATCTGTGCCCACACAAAGTGAAAATTTCAGACAAGTGCTTTGCCCCAAAGTAGGGAAGTGGTCACAGCCTGATGGCAGATCAGAGTTTCTGGACTCCTTATTGTATGAATGAAAAATTAGGATTTTAATGTAGCATTAACCTGTGCCTGCAGGTTACTTCCAGTCCTTAAATAAAATGAAAATGCACAGTAGGAGCAACTGCCTGCAGAGCAGTTTTGTCCTTTTTGGTCT
The DNA here is from genome assembly GCA_013398275.1 of Promerops cafer. Lineage (NCBI taxonomy): Eukaryota > Metazoa > Chordata > Aves > Passeriformes > Nectariniidae > Promerops > Promerops cafer. The sequence continues at coordinate 333,063 of VZSE01002468.1, read as the reverse complement.
ATTTCAATACAGTTGCTAAAGTAATGGCTGTTTCCCCGACTGCTTTTGTGTAAATCCACCTCCTGGCCAGAGAGCTGCTGCCCAGCTCAGCAGAGAGAGCTTGCCTGGCCTTGGACTCCGTGCATTTCTGCTCCCTGGGCCAGTTGCTGTCCATCCAGTCTTGTCTAAAGGGGCATTCAGAAAGAATGGTCTCCTCTCCAGGATGCTGAGCTCCTCTTGCTTCTCTGGACTTTGTTTTGAATTTATAGATCTGTTTTCTGGTTGGAAGATTTAGGGTTTTTTTTCTGTGTTCAGTGAGGTTGTTTAATGTCCCATGGTGATACAGGACAGGAAAGGATTGTCCTGCTGAAAGAGGCTCAGTGTACTTTTAAAATGTCTTTGCTTTCAGGTGTTTGGGAAAAATGACATGTGGTTCTGGGTTATTTTCTCAATGATCCACGTTTTGGCCTCACTGGCTCTGAGCACCCAGATCTACTACATGGGTCGCTTCAAGATCGGTGAGTGCTGTGACCGAACCATCTCCCCCCAGGTGTGCGGTGCCTCCTGTCCTACCTGCCTGTGCAGCACAGTCCTGTGGCCCCTCTTCTGGGCTACCCTGTCCTCTCATCCATCTGATGCTTTCCTGGCCTCTGAAGTCCTGCTTCCCAGAGCAGTGGGAATCAGCAGGAGCTGTGTGCTCTGTGGTGGCAGGACTGCGGGGCTCTGAGGGGGCTGCCCTTCAGCTGCAGTTCTCCCTAGTGCTGTGCTCAGAGGGGTGACCTGCACCCTGTCATGGGGTGAGGGGGCAGAGGGTCTGCTGGGGAGCCTGGCTCTTGTGCTCTGCTTAAACCTATTTCTTCTTCCTCTTCTGCCCCTGTCTGCCTCAGATGGCCCTGACTCAGGTAACCACAGCTTTCCTTTTTCCCTGTTGAACTGATTGTGCTGATGTGTAGCAGCCAGGGATTGCATGGATGTGTGTGGGGAGGCAGGATCCTGTGCCTCCTGGGGTCAGCTCTTGGGAAGTGAAACCAGTTTGCCAGCAGCACTGCCAGCCCTGTTCCTTGGCAGGAAGGGACTGATCCAGCAGAGGAGAGCTCAGATCTTGGTGCAGGAGCCTTTTCAAGCTCTGTGTTGTGGCTAAAGGGGAAGATGTGTATTCATGCATGTTTGTCCATCCCCACTGGCACTGATGGCTCTGCAGTAAAGCTTCTGCAATGATTTTGAGAGCAGGAGTGTTTTGAGTGTGCTCTGCCCCTCTAGGACCCTCTAAAGCCTGTGGGACCTGTTTCTGCTGTTTCCCTACTCTGGCAGCTTGTTCCATGGAACGTGCTTTTCCCCCTTCCTACATGCACACACCTCTCTTCCAGAGATGGGGTTGCAAAGCCAGCCTCTTTACACGTACAGGCAGGGCCTGTGTGACTTCTGGGCAGTGCTAGTGTAGAGGGGGTTTTTTAATTTATTTTTGTCGTAACCTGTTGTTCTGGCCAACTGCCATCTACATCCTGTGGTGGATGCCCTTCTGCTCAGCACGGACTGCTTCCTAAGGGCAAGACATGAATCTGCTGACACCTTGGGTTCTCTGTTGTCAGCTGGTGGGTGTCAGCTTCTTCCTCAGAGGCATTTTAGAGCTCACTGTGCTGGCTGCTCTGGCTTCTTATCCTTTCCTTTGACAGACATGGGCATATTTCGGCGAGCGGTGATGGTGCTGTACACGGACTGTATCCAGCAGTGCAGCCGACCAATGTACATGGTAGGTGACTTCTCATCCCAGCACCTCTCAGCAGTTCCTCACTTCTTTAGGCAATGTGCAGAGGAAGGAGGTGGGGCTGTTTGAAAAAGTGATGGTCCTCGCTTCCCTTGTTCTCCTTCCCCCAGAATGGTTGGGTAAGTGTAGGTCTCTGCTGGAGCAGTTTACCCCCAACCTCCAGACCTCTCCTGATCCCAGCCTTGGTGAATAAAACATCAGAGCAAAGGTGGTACAGGTGTGACAGGATTTGCCTCTGCACTTGCTCTCTGGGAGCATCCATTCAGAGGAGCAGGTACAAGGCTGTGTGCAGTGCAGCCTCTCTGGGGAAGGCTGCAGCTATTTTGGGTCTGTGGCTTCAGCAAAAGCAATGCCCATTTCTGCAGCACCTCAGGGCAGATAGCAAAAAGTTAAGAAAAGGTGGCTGTTACCTTGTGTGCCACTGATTGCTTCCTCCTTAGCAAAGAGTGCTAATTAGGGCTTGAAGCCACATGGAGCTTCTATCCATGAGCATCCTTCTTCTTAATTTTTTTATTTATTCTCCCATCTCTGAATAAGCAAACTTGGTCCACTCAGGCATGAAGTAAGCCTGGCCAGCCTGAAACAGCTACATCATGAGAGCAGGTGTAAGCATAAATGCACACGCCCCACAGATATAATCCTCTTTTCTGCTGTTGCTACAGTGTAGTGTTTCCCCAGCTAATGGTGAGATGGCAAGAAAAAAACCTCCCTGAATATGTGCAGGATGCTGTCCAAAGCTTCCCCTGCTACCTCTTTCAAGCATGTCCTTGCTCTCTGCAGTAATTCTTTCATAAAACAGTGGGAGGGAAGGAATCTAACTAGAAAAACATTAGAAGCAGTCAGAGGATTGGCAGAACCTCCTGAGGCTGATCCCTTAAGTGCTGAGCTTGTCCTTTTTCAGACGTTTAGTCTCCTTGCAACACTTTCTTAAAATTTTTGAGGGTCAGAGCAGTTTCCATCTGATAAAAGCTCCCACAGAGCCAGGTGCATGTGTGTTTGCAGGAACTAGACTCCAAATCCTCTCCTGAATTTCTGAGGCAAAGGCCTTTTTGCATACTCTTTTCATTTTATATGATCATCAGTGTCTTTTCTCCAGGACAGGATGGTGCTGCTCATTGTTGGGAACGTGGTCAACTGGTCCTTGTAAGTCCTGTTGGTGCTTTGTGTATTTGTGCATGTGGGCAGCAGGATTAGGTGCTGGCACACGGGTGGCCTGGATGGGAAGATGCAGCAGTGTCTGTGCAGTAATCCAGTGCTGGGGCCCTTGTGACGTGTTTTGGCAGGCAGGCTGATCTGAGGGTGGTAGGCAGGTCCATGGGATGCAGTGCAGCACTAGAGCTACATGGGGCATCCCCTGAGCGTTTCAGCTGGGGGTGTCTCATGGCTCATGTTTGAGGGAGCTTGTGCAGGGCTGGCCTGGTGCTGCACTGCTGTGTTGTGCTTCCCACAGAGCTGGGAGATCTCTGGCACAGCCAAGGTGCAGGAGACCTGCAGACAGTCACAGAGCCTGGCTGAGCAGTAACTGCATGGGAGGGATCATCTCTCGGATGAGACCTAAAATCATTGCCCCAGGCTCTTGCTTTTCACTAAAGCTGCTTCTCAGGGACATGCCTTCTACCAAATGTACAGGTCCAGGGCCAGATCCTATGGAGTATCATGTGTTTGGCCATGGCTTGGAAGCAGTCCAGTGCCCTTGCCTGTTCTCTGGGGTCTCCAGTCGCTTCAGCAGCTGACCATGGCTAAATCTCCTTGGCTGGGAGCAGAGGCAAACAGTGCATTTCCCCCAGGGAGCTGGGAAGCTGTGGCACTGGTGCTGTGCCCTGCAGTCCTGGCTGGGGGTAGAACAGTGTGTGGCTGTCAGTTTGGGGATTACCCTGTCCCCAGTGAAAGAAGCAGCCTGATGTCCCTTCTGTCCTCTCTCTCAGTGCTATCTTTGGGCTGGTGTATCGGCCCAGAGACTTCGCCTCCTACATACTGGGAATCTTCATCTGTAACCTGCTGCTCTATCTGGCCTTCTACATCATCATGAAGGTAACAGGAGGCAGCTGTAGCTGTCCCTGGGGCTCCTGTCTCCTAAGGGGAAGGAATGGGCCTTTTTTCTGGCTGCAGTTTGGGTTCCTGTAGTGCTGCAGAGGGATGTGGAGGGACCTTTGTGGGGCTCTGGGTGGGACAGGGTGTTCGAGAGGGATGGTGTCTAGCCATTTCAGGGGTGGCTGGGCTGTGTCTTTGTGGGGTGGGCAGCCCTTCATAGATGCAGATAGTACAGGCTGGTGTGTGAGCCCTGTGCATGGCTCTGTGCCATGGAAAGAACTCAGGGTGTGTCCCTGCCTGCAGCTCCGCAGCTCTGAGAAGCTCCTGCCCATCCCCATGTTCTGCATCGTGGCCACAGCAGTGGTGTGGGCAGCTGCCCTCTACTTCTTCTTCCAGACACTCAGCAGCTGGGAGGTAAATTTCCCTTTTACTGTTCTTCTGTCCATCTTTCTCATCATCTTTTCTTCCTGGTGTACATTTTGCACAAAAACGATTCTGGAGAAGAGTCTTGGGCTGCTCATGGGGAGCTGAAAGGGTTCAACTCATTTAGCAGACTTGTGAAAGGAGCATGGGAAGCTGTGCTGAGCCAAAAATGACTGTATCTGTCTAGAGGCTGTATATAACCAGGTGATCTGGAGGTAACTGGTCCTTCCTAGGGGACAAAGGAGGAGCAGGGGATCTGGAAGGAAATCTGGGAAAATCCTGACCAGTGCTGGTGGAAGACATCCCTGGAGCAGATGGCCACCTGGAGTCAACCAGGTTGACCTGTCTGGGGTTGTTAGGGCTCTTGGTGACCTGGGAGGCCATTAAAGCCTGACTGGGTGCCTTCTAACAGGATGTCACATCCATCTCCATGGAAATGAGGGGCTTGCTGCAGGGTGGTCTGGTGGAGGCTGTGCAGCTTGTGCTATGCAGGACTTCAGATGTGGACACCAGAGGGTTCCCCTTGCATTTGGGTTGTGGTCCCAGATGCATTTTGAGGTCCAAATATAACATTGTGTTGTTTCTGGCCTGCCCACGCCACATTTCTGGCCAGCACAGCAGCTTTTCCTGGATCCTGCTTGGAGGGTGAAGACAGGGTGATCCTTATAGGGTCTAGTGTGGCCAGCAAGGGCCCAATAGAGGTGGATATCAGGTCCTGACCCTCTGCCTGCCCTCCTAGGAGACTCCAGCAGAGTCCCGGGAAAAGAACCGGCCGTGCATCCTGCTGGGATTTTTTGATGACCACGATATCTGGCACTTCCTCTCCGCAGCTGCCTTGTTCTTCTCCTTTCTGGTGAGTCCTCCTGAGCCTCCCACTCTGCTGGATGGCCTCACCCTCTCCTTTCACCTTGCTCCTCTCTATCCACATGGAGCTGTGACTGCTCTAGAACTTCGCAGAAGTGCCTGAACTCCTCTGCTTGGCTCTACCTCCAGACATCCTTCACAGTGGGATGCTCCTTGTCAGTGGGATCAGGGATCAGGCTTTCTCCTTTACCTTATTTCTGTCCCAGTGCCTCCTGGCCTCAAATTGCCTCTGGGGCTGTAGGTCACGCAGCTGTTGTGGGGAAGCTGAGCGGCTGCTGCTGTGACCAATGACTCATGGATTTGTGAATACCTCCCATAAAGACAAGGCCTGAAGGTCTGAAAGGAAGACCTCCCTGGCCAGCAAGACCTGAATGTGGCTTGCACTTTCCTCCTCAGGTCCTGCTGACCCTGGATGATGACCTGGATACGGTGCGCAGGGACAAGATCCCAGTGTTCTGAGTCCCCAGGGACAGGGGTGTCCCAAACCGCTCAGCCAAAGGCACTGGGCCACTGGTGCCTGTGGAGAATGAGCCTGCTTCCATGGCCAACAGCCCAGTGGGAGCAGGGGAACCGGATCCTGCAGCAGGCATGAAGGGCTGCTGCGGCAGCTGAGGTGGGACCAGGAGCGGAGACGATGTTACTCCTTTCCCGCCGCATCCTCTGGGGCAGGCTTGATCCAGAGGCCAAGGCCAGTGCACAGCCCTCTGGCTTGTGGGTGCAGTGGGTGCTGGAGCCAGTGAGGGGGGAGGAAACAGGAGGGAGGCATGTCAGAGACCTTTGCTTCCCTTCCTTCCTGCTGATGTGCTCCACTTCCTCTCTGGTGAGCAGGCTTGAGAAGTGCCATGCAAATCTACTGCACAGGGAGCTAATGTCTGCACCCTGCAGTCTGCTGCCCTCAGAGAGTCCCTTCAGCAGCACAGGGAGAGCATTTGGTTCCTGTACTGCAGCAGCCGAGGGAGCATAGGACTCCAAACTGAGGTGGCAGTGGGGGAGACTGTGTTTTCTTTTTTCCTCTTTTTGTTGGAGAGGCTCCTTCAGTAGCTGGTGGGGAGCCACGGTACCAAGGCTGCAGCGTTGGTGGGAGGTGGTGAACTAGAGCTGCCAGTGAGGGCTCTGCCAGACTCAGAGCCTCCTCCCTTGCTCTCTCGCAGCCTCTGTCGCTCCTGTTGAACAGCCACACTCCTCTGGCAGCTCTGGTGCTGGCACTTGGCAGTGCGCTGGTCTCTGTCCTGGCACCACAAGTGCTCTCCTCGAGCGACCCCGAGAGAGGCCACACAGCAAAGCCACGGCCTTGTGTGGCAGCCCTTGGCTCCTGCTGCGTGCCTTTGCCAGAGGGGCAGGGTGGAACAGGGAGGTTTGCCAGCAGCCTCAGACTTTCTCCTCTTACGAGCTTGCCTTGGACAACCTTGGCAAAGCAGGTTCCCATATGGATGGGGAGGGCGAAGGAGATTTTGGGGCAGTTGGTGAGCTCTTTAGCTGAAGAGGTGGACCAAATTTTCTTCTCCAACTTGTCTGAATCTGAAATGAGTTTTTAATGGCTTCTGCATTCTTTCCAGTTTCTTAGTTATTTAAAAAAACAAGAATAAGGTGTGAATTATTTCAGGCCTTGCATCTAAAATGGGACCTGTTTTGCTAATTTGCAATTAAAAATTGTTCTTTGAGGCCTACTGTCCTTATTCTTGTCTACCTGAGCATTTTTACTTTGGTGTATGTGCATGTAGCCAGTGATGCAAAGGTTTCATTCCACTTCTGCTTACTAAAGCAGGTGACTCTGGTGATGTTTTACTCCAAGAGTCTGTATCTCCTTGAAGAGTTTTGCACCATCTGGTTTTAATTTTTTTCTAAGTTGGAGTTTGTTGAGATGGCCAATAAAATGGATGTTCCTGGTTCCCTGCTCTGCAGGTTGATCTGAATTCTTCCTGCTCCTGCTCTCAGCAGCAGCAGAGACAGCGGTCAGGGCAGAGGGGTGCCCAGTGGTGTCACACAGCTGCTGCCACCCTTGGGACTGTCACAGGCATTTCCAGAGCATGGGTGTGGATGACCTGCTTGTTCTCTTAACCAAATTGCCTTTGTGAGGCTACATAGGGTGAAGAACAGACGCTCTGGTTTGTCACTGTAATCCCTTGAGCAGGGTGAGGAGAGGACTGGAGGAGGAATGACACAAGAGGCTGCCAGCCTTCATCTTCCTGAGCAGAGCTGTGCTGCTCTGGAGGGTGTCAGAGTAGCTGTGCAGGCTGAAGGAGGACCTCTGTGCCCCCAAATTTGTCCAGTTGTGGGGACACATTTTTATAAAATATACTTTCTCCCTGTGTTTTCATAATCTGTAGTCTCAGACCTTGTTCCAAGCTTGTATTTGTTTCCAGACAGGAAGCTGGTTATCTTCCCTAAATTGAAATGTGAGGAAAAAATAATGTTGAACAGCAGTTGGAAGGCTCGACGTAGGCGGTAGAACAGCATATGGGCTCACTGGGCTGAGCAGAGATGAGCACAGCATGGAATGGTAAGGTGGTAGCAGGGAGGGAGAGGGAGGCTGGAGAACAGCACAGAACGAACAGAAAACCATTACAGAATTCAATTAAATACAAGGAAAGGCACCTCAAGCCTGAGAGATGGGAGGAAGGGTTGGAATCGTCTCCCTGTGCTTCCAGCTTGCTGCATCAATTTTTAAAATTTCCTCTTAGCTTTGCCCTGCCTGCTGGGCTCTGTTGGTGCTTCAGCTCTCTCACCTCGTGGCCACCTGACCCCTTGATGGCTGTGGCTGCTGGGGGGTCTGGCTGGGCACCCCAGCACTCTGTGCTCCCAGCTGTCCTAGGCACGCTTAGCTCTGCAGCCCTTGCCCCAGAAATGCAGCTTTTCTTGAGAGCTGCTGTCCTCCTCCAGGCCACTGCCCTCGGGCAGGAAGAGCAGCTTGCTGGGTGCGTGAGGGCCCCTCATTCCCTGAGTTGCAGGGGCCATGCTGTTGTCTTCTCACCTTGCTCTGCTCACAGAGGGAGGGAGATGTGTAGGGGTAAAAGCAGAGCAGCACCGTGGAATTGTGTCGGGAGGTGAGGGGGCCTTTTTGCTGTCCATGGGCTGGTAGTGGAGTCCCTGCTTCTCCCTGCTGTGCCCATGCTCAGGATGAGCTGCTGTCACAACTCCTGAAAGGGAAATAATGGTGCCATGGGCAGGGACACCTCCTACTTAGAACATGTTGCTCAAATCCCCGTCCAACCAGGCCTTTCTAAAGATGGTGCATCCAGCAGTTCTCTGGACAATCTGTTCTAGTGTTTTATCACTCTCACTGTAAAAAACTTCTTCCTGAAATTCCATATATTCCCCGTTTTCTCAGGAAATGTAGGTAAAATTGTTCTGTGGAGACTCTCACAGACTCTCACAGTACAGGTGAAAGAAGGAAGCAGCTTCTGTACCTGACTGCTGTCCCCTCACAGGTTAGGAAAACTCCCAGAGTCATTTGAGCTGTTACAAGTCCCCCCGGAGCCTCTGGACAGAAGAGCAGCCAAGGCAGGGGGGAATGCACTGCAGTGTGAAAGAGGAAGGCAGTTCCCTCGTGTCCTGTTTCCCCTCCCCTCTGTGACTGAACTGTGCACTGTCACTGAAGGAACAGAAGCCCCTCTGTCTTAATACTAAACTTCAGCCTTTTTTTAAATTAAGACCTTCCCTAAAGGCAACTTCCACACCTGCAAGAATTTTGAGGTTTACTAGCCAGGTTTTCTGGAGTCCCTGAAAAGAATTGTTTCCTAGTAATTCTGTCAACTTCAGTATTGTGTTATCTCCCAAAAAAGCCTTTACTGACCTTGCAGGGTCTCTGTACTGCCCTCATACAAACTGCATCCTTTAGCTTCAAACTGTGACAAAACAACTGTCTTAGACCACTTCCAAACCAATGCAAGGGCACTGTGATGAGAAGCATTTTATAAAACAGAGTTGTATCTCAACAGTGATCACTGTCACCAGAGCAGGGACAGCACCTGCCATATATTTTTTAGATACTACACAATCAGTATTTATTTATTCTGAATTATGTAGTTTTATATCTCCAACTAATACGGTGCATAACTCTGGTATATGCAGAGAATGTACATCAGTGGAAAACTCTGACTGTAAATTCCCAGTCTCAAAGCAAAGCTTTTATTTTTACCTCTACTTTAGAGTGAATGGCATAGCGTTATGTGGGGAAAGAAAACATAATATTCAATGAGTGTTTTTCTCTTTTTTTAATAAAATACTATCATGTTCATATCTATACAAATAATTATTACAACTATTAAACAAAGTATTACATTTAACAATAGAAATCTCAGAACTCTGAACAAGATCATGGTTTGGGATATTTACACCTGAATGCAACACATTTGTAAAAAGATGTCAAAATAAACAGAGCAAGATCTTATTTACAATTGGAAGATGATGTTCCTGTTCATTCATTATAGATTTCTACTGCAGAGCTCCTATTTTCCATTACAAAATAGTAAGGACTTTCCACTGGGACTGTATTCAAGTCATTTACAGCTGTATAAAACAGAAGCACAGCAGAATACTCTGGACTGAATATAAATAATTTACACTGTGGAGGGCAACAGCATCTTTGATTAATCTCCTGTGGCAAAATCCATACTTGCTTCCCTTCTCACAGTGAGCAGGCAGGAACAGGGTCCAACCCCCCACAAGCTCTGCTGTTTCACACTCGTGATTGCCAGAACAGCAGCACATATTGCAAGCTTGGAAACCTTCTCATAAAAGTAATTCTGGTGAGGCAGGGAAAAAAGCCTTTATAGAAAAAATTATCTCAGAAAAACTGGTTATCAGCAAATAATAAATGGTGTCTGTGTAAGTACGCAAGGCTTGATTGCAGAGAGTATGAATTTGTATTGTCAGGTCCAAAAACCTCTGCTAAATCTTTCACTAGTTCACAGAGTAACCTTCTCTCAGTGGGAATAAAGCCTTGGTGCTCTGAGGTTTCCAATTTATGGATTGCAGAGGCAGTAGGAAATTGAAAACACCCTCACACAAACCTGTGTCTGCTACCCATGCTGGATCATGGCAGTGGGAGAAGGGAACAGCAGCAGGTGGTAACAGGTCAGGTGCCAGCAAAGAATGGATCTCCTTATAGCACTGTATCAGAAAACAAAACAAATATGACTGATCTGGTATAAACAGATTCAATGCTACTCTGTCCTGCCAGGGGAATTTGGATCATTATTAAAGTGATGAGCATAAAACTTACTAGGGGAACAGCAAAAGACCACAGCTCTTAGCACACTCAGTCATCCAAAAGCAGTGGGAGTTTGAGTCCTTGAGCCAGGACTGCACAAGTACCTCAGAAAAGGTGAAAAGACAGCAGGAGACCAGAAATAATTAAATGGCCCCTCTTCTCCAGCCATGGCCTCTGCAAGTTGCCCTGCCACATGACTTGTTTCCTGCAACAGCACTACAGACACCAACCACAGGAGCAGCAGCAGCACAGCTTTAAAGTGCAGTAGGAAATCTGTGCAAAGCTCCGGAGGCTCGGGACTAGCATCCTGCTTTTACTTTTTTTTCAGAGAGGTGCTCCTCCACCTGGGCAGCTGCAGAGGGACAAGCTGGAAAACCCATCCCAGTAAGGCTCAGCCCCCAGCTCAAATCAGTTCAGTTCTTGCTTTATTTAACTGTTCCTAAATGAGGTCCTTTATCTCAAGAAGAAGGTATATAAATATTAACACATTACTATTTTATTGCCTGCTTTCAAATTAGTCTATCTCTGCTCTTACTCTCCTAGGCAGTTTAAGGGATTAATATGGACTACACTGACATACATGCAATCCAGCCCAATATTATTTACTATCGTTTGTTGAAGTCATTTAGGCCAAGCTGAAACCCACAGCCACACAATGCCTGTCAGCTGTGGCAGTCCCACCCCAGAGTGAGTGCCCAGCCTTTCCTTCCCAGTGCTGATTTTTCTAAATTAAGCAGTACTGGGTATTTTTCCTTCCTTCAAAGCCAAAACAAACCCTGTGTAAGTAACCTGCAAAAAAAGTATTATGGAAGAGAAAATGCCATTCTCAGGCTAACAAATCACAGCTAAACTCACAAAATCTTTTCCAAGTATATCTTGAAAAACAAAGGAACTGTTAATTGCTGGGTAGTACTCAGGAGAAAAAGAAAATTGATGTCACTGATGCTTGCTGAAGAAAATGGATTTGCTTGTCAAGTGGTTTTCATAACAAGTAAACCAGAATCATTCCATCTGCAGAAGCTCCTTTTTCAAACTGCCCTCTCCAAGCACAGATCAAGGTAAGGTGAGCCTTATCAACCTGACAGCTAAGCACAAGAGGTTCAATGGGAGGGGAAAGGAAAACTGAAGAAAAGAAGGACTCGTAAGATGTTGCATTTGCTCCTCTTCCTGAGAGCAGAGCCTGAGGCCCTGGGGAAGGACTGAGACACCAATATGCCACAAACTGACCTACAAAACGAAGTGCAAGAAGCCTGGTGGATGTGGAATGGCAGGCAGGATTAGTTTTCAGTGACAAGGAAAACACCAAACAATTTAATAATTAAAAACTAACAGAAATTTAACATCTAATTTCCTCTCCTTTGATATCCAGTCCCCCACTGTCCCTCTTAAAGGCAAAAGAGCATGAACATGAGGGAAGCTGAAACCCACAAGCTGCTCTCAAACCAGAGAACCAGGCCAGGCTCAACATTCAAAGCCCATCTTGGGCCGTCAATTACACCAAAAGGCTACACAACAGATCCATTTTTTCTTTAATTAAAGTTATCTAGAGGCCAGTCAGCAGTGTAAATATCAGAATTTGGATGAATGTGTTGATACAAGGCCCTCACAGAGAGGTCTGCCTACCTTTCTTGTCACAGCAGTCTCCCGATCCCACACCGACGCCACGGGACCATTTAGTGTCACTTACAGCACGTAAAGAGACTCACACAGAACTTCAACAGAAATTGCCATGTTCAGGGAGGGGAATGAAATTACATTTCTTCATCCTGGTCTCCTCAGGTTTCAGAAAAAGGCCTGAGAAGGACGACAAAGTGCCCTGTCACAACAAAATACAATCCTCCAGAGAAGACCAAGGGTCACACAGGAAGTGCTTCTCAGCCACACACTGCAAAATTGTGCAGTTCCTGCAAAATCCAAACAGTCTTTGTATGCCTGAAATGCCTCTGCTGTGATTCCCTGCACTGACTCTCACAGTCTGTAGTTCCCTGTGAGCAAGGAGGAGCTGGTTTTGGTGGTTTTTGTAAACAGAAAGGGGGCATGTGAAAGTTACTGACAGGTACTGCCTCTTCAGAAAATGATGTGCAGCATGAAAAAAAACCAAACAAAATCACAGCTGACGTATTACAGCGTGAATACTCAGGACTGCATTTAACCTTGAGACAACAGCAGTAAATATGGAGGAATAAGAAAATAGAACAGATATTTCAGTTGAAAGGGACCTATAGTGATCATCCACTCCAACTGCCTGGAGTGCCTCCATCCACTTCAGGACTGAGCATGTTGTCCAAGTGCCTCTTAAACATGTTTGAGGCATCAAACACCTTTCTAGCAAGCCTGTTCCAGTGTCTGACCACCCTGCTGGTAAAGAAATGCTTCCTAATGTCCAGTGTGAAGCTCCCTTTAGTGCCCCTTTGAGCTATTCCCATGTGTCCTGTCAGTGGATCCCAAGGAGAAGAGATCAGCACCTCTCTCTGCACTTCCCCTGTCAGGGAGCTGCAGAGAACAAGGAGGTTGACTGTCTATCCAGATCCCTCTCCAAAGCATCTGTCAACAGCTTCTCCAAGTTTGGTATCATCAGCAAACTTGCCAATGGTGTGTTCAACTCCTGTACCCAGATCAGTGATAAATACATTGGATAGAACTGGCCCTGGAACTGAGCCCCAAGCAACACTGCTGGTGACCAGGTGCCAGCCAGACATAGCCCCATTCACTCTAAGTCCTTTGAGCTCTGCCCTTCAGCCAGTTCTCCAGCCAGCACCCCATGAACCTGAGCTGAACAGCTCATCCAGAAGGATGCTGTGAGGGACAGTATCCAAAGCATTATTAAAATGCAGAAAAATTACATCCACTGCCTTCCCTTCACCCACTTAGGGGGGTGACCTTATCACAGAAGAGTATCAAATTAGCTAGACAGGACTTTGTGAACCCATGTTGCCTGTGCCTGATGGCTGCATAATTCCTTAAACTCCTTTCAACAGTACCCAGTATAATAGTCACAGTTTTTCCAGGAACCCAGACTCTCACAGTCTGTAGCTCCCTGTGTACTTCCTTCATGCCCTTTCTGTAGGTTGGAATAACACTGGCTACCTTCCTGTCAGCAGGGACCTGTCCAGACTCCCAAATCTTTTGTAGATGATCAAGCGGGGTCCTGCTGTATGTCCTGCTTGCTTCTTCAGTACTCTGGGATGAATCCCATCTGGCCAAGTGGGTCTGTGGACATTCAAGCATTGCAACAGGTTTAAGTTTATAAGCTCTCTCCAGTTTTCATAGACATCATACAGTAGTGTAGTTTTCCCAGCAGAGGAAACCAATGCGGTTTTCTGTGAATGTCGGGAATGATGAGCAGGATTAGCATCTTTATACAAAAGTCCTAGAAGCCAGGGCTTCATTTTTCACTGCTTTGTCTTAAAAGCCAAACCCATTGCTGCACACACAATTCCATTTAAAGAGAGCAAGAATGGGCACGTTTGCTTCCCTCCTCAAAGACCAGACAAGTGTGTAACAGAGTGGGTGCTGCTTCAATCCCCATCCTCACCATCCAGAACCCATGGAACAGGCCACTGTTACAGAACTCACCTCACCACCTGAGGCAGACCCTTTGAGACCTACTGCACCACAGACACCCCTTTGGTCAAGAGTCTCACCCAGACCTGCAGTTGGCTTAGTTGGTTTGAGGCTGAGAATGGACTCATTCCTAACCCCTGTCCCCTGCACAGGCCAGTGGCTGCCACTTGGTGACTGCACTGTGGCAGAGATAAACTGCCTTGCTGTGAACTGAAATACTCAGTTACTTACAAGAAACAGAGAACTGATGCACCACTTAGATTTAGTATCTTAAATAAGCTCCACCTGAATTAAATCATGATTCCAGGCAGAAAGGGACCTGGGGTACTGGTTGACAAAGGACTGAACATGAGCCGGCAGTGTGCTCTGGTGGCCAAGAAGGCCAATGGCATCCTGGCCTGTATCAGGAACAGGGTGGCCAGCAGGAGCAGGGAGGTTATGCTTCCCCTGTACTGGGCACTGGTGAGGCCACACCTTGAGTGCTGTGTCCAGTTCTGGGCCCCTCAGTTTGGGAAGGACATTGAGACACTTGAGCACGTCCAGAGGAGGCAACGAGGCTGGAGAGGGGCTTGGAGCACGAGCCCTATGAGGAATCTGGGCCCTATGAGGGAGCTGGGGTTGTTTAGCCTGGAGAAAAGGAGACTCAGAGGTGACCTCATCACTCTCTACAACTTCCTGAAAGGTGGCTGTAGCCAGGTGGGGGTTGTCTCTTCTCCCAGGCAACCACTGACAGAAGGAGAGGACACAGTCTTAAGCTGCACCAGGGGAAGTTCAGGTTAGATGTCAGAAAAAAAATTATTCACTGAAAGAGTAATTGGGCACTGGAATCATCTGCCCAGGGAGGTGGTGGAGTCACCATCCCTGGACATGTTTAAAAAAAGACTGGACGTGGCACTCAGTGCCATGGTTTAGTTGATGAGGAGGTGTTAGGTTAGGTCACAGGCTGGACTTGATGATCTCAGAGGTTTTTTCCAGCCTGGTTCATTCTGTGATTCCCAACCAGGATCAGAACTGTTTTAGTTTACCTTGCAGGAAAACACCAGATCGCAGGTTACAAGAGCAGAGACATTGTCAGGAAAGACTACATTCATAGCCCAATTATTTTTCATGTTAAAGCCTCCTTACTTTCCTGGATCAGTGTAAAAGGGCTTAGAAAAACCAAAGTCTGGGCAGTCAAACTGTGGAAAACTGTTCTAGGTCCTTCTTTGGGGGTCCTGTTCTTCGACATGGAGGAATATCTTCCTTTCCACCTTTCAAAGAAAAAGAAACAAAACAAAACAAAAAATCCCAGGGAGCCTGCTCCTTCCCATGCCCTCACCAGGAGCTTCTGACAGGTTCCCAGGAGCAACAAGATGATGCACTGGTGAGCAACACACATGCAGAGGATGACTGCATGCAAGGAAACCTGAAGTTCCTATGTTGTTTGAAGAATCAAACCCAGAATGCTACTTCCAAACACATAAAAGACAAGTATTTCTGCCCTGTTAGAAGAAAAAGCACACTGCAGAGACATTAAATAAATAAAATTTACCTAATTCTTCCCTTTCCTTTAAAAGAATTAGGACCAAAACTTGTGAAAGTACTGGAGACTCAACCAGCACACACACACATTCACTCCATCTCTCATGCATCTACAGACACATCATCCTTCCTCAAATCCCAATGTCTTCCTATGTGTTTCACTCTCAACACACCGATGTTCATCCATGTTCCTCCTTCAGCCACAATCACACAGGTTTAGATAAAAGGTGCATTCGAGTGCAGAGTACTGATATTAACTCAGGCTCAATCCTATCAGCAAGATCAAGTAAAAACTGTGCCCCCATGAATCTCCACTCATTTTGTGGGATGTGACAGGCTCAGTCCTCCTCCCATGTGCTGCCTAGTACAACAAAGGGCTGTCACTCACAGAAAGCAGAAAGCTGGTGTTAGAGCATGGGCCAAAGAAA
Organism: Promerops cafer; assembly: GCA_013398275.1. Taxonomy (NCBI): domain Eukaryota; kingdom Metazoa; phylum Chordata; class Aves; order Passeriformes; family Nectariniidae; genus Promerops; species Promerops cafer. Next base: position 317,276 of record VZSE01002468.1, on the reverse strand, counting down.
GTAGAGAGGGGAAAAAAAAAGACATTAAGAAGGTGCTAAACAAGGTACAAAACCCACCCTGAGGTAACTTGCAGCAATCAACAGTGAAATGGAAACAAACATGGCTGCTGTCTCTGCTGACTGCACCAGGAATCGTGAACTACACTGAAACTTTGACTGAGTTCAGCAGTAACTGAAGCCACTGTTGAAACAGATCCAAACAAGATTCTTAGAAACAGAAAGTCATGGGTTAAAGAAATCTAAATTTTCTAAAACAGTATTTTTAATTGCTGACCATGGGAGCACACAGTAATTTTCACCAGGTAAAGTCAGCCTTAAGTTAAGTGGATGTGACAAGCTTGAAACAGACAAAAGCTGCACAACAAATGCCTTTTCTAGTTAGCACTGGGTTAACACAGACTTGACTTGTGTTGAAGCTCCTGAAGATATTTTGCAAAGGAAAAAGAGAAACCCAAACCATTCCAAGCTGCTCTTGGAATCATTCCTTATTTTTCAGGTAAACACATCAGGAACAAACCGACACCTGTAGCGCTTGTTTCCTATCTCCCATACGGATGCTCTCACTCCATGTATTACTGAGGGCGGCCCTTACCTTGGGACAACTGGACATCAAACTTGATTGTTGGAAAATCAACAACCAATATTTGCACAGCTCTCAATGTTGCATCCTTACCGTTTCCTAGTAAGTAAGCATTGCTATAGGCACTGGTGCTTTAGAGTTAGTAAGGTGGGTGGAAATACAATGGAATATGGAAAGTACCATATACATACATTGAGGCAAATAAACAGTGATGCTATGAATGGTCTCTCCAGGGGTGCCACTAAGATCCGCTTCCTTCTCCTTAAATATATAAACAACAAATCAGACCAGAAGTCAGTCTGCCAGTTTTCATACAGCTGAGCTGCAGTCGTGACCTAAAATATGGCTTATATTGTGGGCAGGGCGGTTTGAGGGCTGCTTGGAAGAATCTGAAGCAGATGTGTTTGCAATGGAAAGCAAAGGTGACATTGCTGAGCCGTCTGGAGGAAGAGCTGTGGCTATTTCTGGAAACAAAGAAGTTAAGTTAAAATTGGATAAGTGCGATGTGTTGGTCATGTGCATCGGTGGCATATCTGGAAGCAAAGGAAAACTTGGCTGAGCAAAACCAACAGGCCTGGGAGGAGACAAAATGGATCCAAATCGATTGTTCAAACCTCCACTGCTTGGCTTCTCCGTGCTTGGGTTTGGAAACATTTGATTGGGAAAGTAAGGGATAGAAATGTCATTGGAGAGGGTAGGGTGGGCAGGAGAGTAAGGTGGATAGAAGGACGGCAGTGTATTCTGAGGATCGACTGGGATTAGAGCTGGTGTCCGAGTGGCACTAGGCTGAGTGACTGGTGGGATGAAAGAAGCATTAGCATTTATTGGTGGATTCATGCCACCCTCCGGAATAAAAGGGAATCCAAAATTCTGGGAGAGAGTATGTTGGTCAGGGGCTGCATTATCATTGGACACTTGAGGGCCATCAGACATAAATCGGACGATGCTTCCTCTTTTTTCTATCGTGGACTGTTGGCGCCCAAGGATCATGCTGCCACTGGTGGACAGAGGAAGATGGGGAAGACTAGGGTCAAAGACATTTCCATGTCTCTGATTTCCGGATCGATTCCTTTCGGGCTGACGTATTTTAGAACCTCCATTGTCTTGCAGAGGATGCCTCGAGCGCTGAGTGACCGAAGAATTTGGCTGACGAACAGAAGGCTGCCCTTGCTCTCCGTTTCCATGAGAAACTGCAGGGTGAGGGTGAGCTGGCCTCACAACTCCATGCATATTGCTGGAAACGGGAGTATTCATGTGGTTCTTAGTTCCATGACTGTCTGTCATCCTCATGGGGTTGGACTTCTGCACAGAGATGTTCGGGCTTGTATTGCGACCCTGAATGTCTCCTGAGGAAGAAGAACTCGAAAAAGGAATAGTCAATGAACTGTTCCTTGTGTTAATTGCCCCAATGGACATGTCACAGCTTTCCCTGCTCTGGCCATCACCATCCCTTCGGATGTGGACGCTCTCCCGTGCTGGGGGACAGTTGTACTCGATTGTGGAGGAGGCACCACACTGCGTGTTCCTTTGATGTTCTGGGATTGACCTTTGGCTTCCACTGACTTGATCTCCAAGGTGAGGGGCGAGCAAACTCTGCATGAAACTTTGGTGGCATGTGTTTTCATTTTCCCTTGATGGCAGGGTATTCCCCGTTGGAATACCCTGTACTGGCTGGTAGGGCAGTCTCTTCTGCCTCTCTATGGATGGCGCAGCATTCTGACCGATTCGGAACGCTTGTGATTGCATGCCCCGGAGGGAGGACACAGAATTACCAATTTCACTGTTTCTTGAAGCCTGTACATCGAAATTGCCCGTCGGTTGTTGACTGGGTCCAGAGGGCTTAAATGTTTGGCAATCAGAAAGACGCTGCACATCTGAGCCAACCGTGTGGTCGACCGACAAGCGGCCCTGCATATTATGAATTGCCAGCCCTTTACTTCTAGAAACATCAAGATAGCTTCTCATTTCAAGCTGGTCAGAAACCCTAGGGCCTTGAAGAGATATTCCTATTCTCTGCTCGGAATTAGAGGGCGTCTTCCCAATGAGAGCCTCAGCAGAGTAGCTGGAAACTCTGTTTCTTTCCTGCCTGTGAGGGGTGCATGTCATCTCTGATGGTCTGGTTACAATACTGGCCTGGGACACCATTTGCTGCTCTAAGCCCCTCGAAGTCATAAGTCTTTGCATCTGATTGTGCCCTGACACATGTTCTGAAGTGGAACCTTGCTGTCTGCTGCCAACATCCTGTTGCTGCTGATGCATAATATCCTGACTGATATGGCTCTGAGGGTGGTTATGGTGGTTTCTGCTTGTTGCAGGATTTTCACAGTTCTTTTCAGGCTGGGAAGCTCCAAAGTGCTGCTGCATCTGCTGCTGCATTTGTTGGTGGTGAGGATGGGGCTGACCACCTTTCTGCCGTGTTTGATCACTTCCATGGTGTTTCTGCTGTAGAGAAAGCTGTGTGGCTTGCGTTCCCTGGATGAGATTCCGTTTCTTTTGCATCTGCACCTCCTGCTGTATCGTTCGCTGTTGGTGGACACTGTGCGGTTGAGAGTGGACTGAGTTTTCCCCGTGAGTGACGTGGTGCTGCAGCTGGTACAAGTGGTGCCTCTCTCTTAACTGCCCAGCCTGCTGCTGCTTCAAGTACGGGTGATTACTGTGAAGGTGAGAGATGCCTTGGGCAGGGACATGTTGAATTGGCTGCAAGTGCTGCCCTGCCTGGCCTGGCTGCTCTGAAAGCGGTGGCTGAGGATTGCACTGAACTTCAGTTTGTCTCAAAGCCGGCGTTACGAAATTGGTGTTGGGTGGGAATAACCTATTGAGGCCATCAGCGTGCCCTTGATTGCTCACTGGTGCCACTGAATTGGATGAATTAGGAGGAATCTGACTAACCAGCATCTGTGTTTGATCAGCAATACCCTCTGGTGTCCGGTTCATCAGAGCCATCCCCTCAAGCCTTATGGGTGCTGTCTGGCACTGCTTTTGCCTCTTTGCTGTAGAAAGCAGAAGGTCATCCTGAACGGCCCTCTTGGCAGAGTCTTTGCGACCTTCGTGGTTTTGCTGCTTTAGGTGTGATTCCTGCAGCTGGGGAGCCTGCATGGTGCTTGCCCTGATAGCATTCAGTTGTTCCTGAGCATATTCACTCATCAGAGCAGGTCCCGGAGACGGATTGATGTATGTGCTAGATGGAAGGGAGAGGCTGACAGTTGCAGGGACACTTGCAGGCTCTGAAGACTGGGATAAACCCGAGCAACTCACCAGGGGATGGACAATGCGGCTCTGGTGTATCAGATTATTCACGCTTAGACTGGTTATGCTGTGTGTCTGGGAAGTGGAAATCTGCAAAGGAGTGTTTGGTGTTTCCACACCTCCTACAGAGCAGCTTGGCTTCTCAACCTGCCTGTCGACATTTGTCTGTACTGCTTCATGAGCACTGAATTTGTTCGGGGCCGCTTCCAGCTGCCCTGCTTTGTTTTCTTTCACTGACTGAGGTTTAAAAGGCTGTTGCTCTCTCTCCAAAGGTGCAACCTCAGACTTAGAGATGACATCCCTCGTGTTAACCTGTATGCCCCCTCCACCTTTCTCAAGGCTTTCCTGGTCAAAAATAGCTCTCGCTGCAAGAGCTACAATGTCAGTCTGTTCTGAAAATGTGCAGCTGTTACAGGTACTGGTTGAGGTGCTGCTTGTGACATCTTCTCTGGTGGTATCTGGCAACATAGATGCAACTGAGAAGCCTCGACTGCTGCCAGAGCTGGTTGACATGGGAGAGTCTGCCTGCCTGCTAGTAATGAGGGAAGCACTGACTACTTCCTGATCAGAGATGCAGGAGTGAGGCTGGGAGAGAGCGTCACTTTCCGTGTTCATCAGCAAGAGTTCCTGCTTTTCAGGCAAATCAACATTTGATTCTGCTGATTTAGAGTTTTCCATAGGAAAATTAGAATGCTCCCCCTGAACAGTAAATGAAGAAGTTTTTTCCACAGCTGTTCTTTCTTTTGTGAGATCAGACAGCATTTTGGTTAGACCCTGTCCTTCTAACAAGTCCGCATCTTGCATTACCACTGAAGAATCCTGCGCAATGTTGCAGGACTCCGAAATCATTCCTGCCTTGGAAGTATGACCTGCTGTCTTGCTCTGTACTAATGAAGTCCCATTTGCAACCTGCAAATGTGTCACCTGTGCTTCTTTACGAGAGGATGTTGAGGTGTTGGGGGTTTCGCAGGGTTTGGGAGACTCTGACAAAACAGAGGCAGTTGGTGGGTGGCTCTGAGATCCCTCAGCCTGCTGGCGAGGAGCAGCATCTTTGGCCGGCGGTGGAGCGAGCAGCAGCTGCTCTGACACTACAGACTCCAGTGGTGAGGAAGCAGGCAGCTCTGCCGTGCTGGGCTCTGGAGCAGAGGGGGTTCTCACTGCCTGGTCGGAGCTCGCAGTCTCTTTGGAAGGAGAGTCAGACACGCTGACACCGCTCGATGCAGCCGCGCCGCCCGCCTGCGAGGTGGTTACAGCCTGTGACGCTGCTGGGGCGTTTTCTGGCGGCCCCTCACCATTTGAAGGCTTTGCCACCGTTTCCACAGGAGCACAGTCCACCTTCCCTGCATCTTTGCAAGGAACTGCTGGGCAGGACACTTTATTATTGACTGCTTGGTGTTTCTTTGTGCTTGGCTTTTTGTTTGTCCTTTTTGATTTTGCACTGGATGGCAAGCCAGCAGCTGCTTTTTGTGGGGACGCATTTATGGAATTAGATGCACTGGTTAATACTGAAACCTCTGCAGGCACTGAAGATGCCACAGAAGTTGACAATGACACACAGTTGACTGTGGCAATCTGGTTATTGACAGTTGCAGGATTGGTGGGGTGGCTGAGAGACAAGTGCAAGCAGCTCTGTCCAGCCATCTGCGATATGCTTTGATTGAGGTTAGCTAAAGCACCAAATGTATTGAGGGCAACATTGGTATTTGGATCTTCGCTGGTGGTGGGCTGAATAATTTGCATAGGGGCTTGGTTTGAAGCTCCAGATGAAGACATCACAGGCTGCAATGCAAAAAGCTGCCCATTTAATGAGATAGTCTGAGGATGCTGTTGATTGGACATTGTCACTGAAAATGTCTGCGTAGAGCTAGAAGATGGCAAAGACGATGGCCTTGGTAATATATGGACAAGGTGTTTCCCTCCGAAAGTCTGTGGAAGAGAGGCATTTTGCATGGAGCTGCTGGAGTTGGCGACTGCAGTCGGCCCATTCACGGGAACTCTTACAGAAGCAGAAGGCTGAGCAGAGAGGAGGGGAAGAGGATTCTGATTTGCAGCTTGTATAATTACAATTTGCTGACTAACATTTTGGCTGGGAACTTCCGCTCTCACAATGGGCGGGCACGGAGCAGGGTTTGGAGGCTGGAGAATGATGACATTTTGGTTAGCTGGTGCTCCTGTCACAGCTGAGGCGACTGGCTGAGCCATCTGAATCACCTGCATAGCTGAGTTTAATGGAAGGATATTTCCTGCAGCCTGAGCTTTAACCTGTGGCTGGCTGATTAAAGGCTGTATAGGTACGGGTGGGCACGAGGGCAAGGTAACTACAATCTGTTCAGCTGCCTGGCCATCCCCAGGCAGAGAAGCATGCAAACTGATACTTGTAGTCAAAGACCTGCTGTGGGCAGAAGACAGAGTCCCAGCACCATTGACTGGCTCGTTGAGGAGGGCAGTCATTATCCCAGATGGCGTCTGGCTCAGTGGCTGGACAGTGTTTCCTGCCAGCTGCAAAGTCGTCCACGTGGTCTGTGTGTTCCCAGCTGAAGGCATCCGGGTAAGGCTACTCATGTTTTTCAAGTCTGAAGTGCCAACACCTGAAGAGCCTGAAAAAGACCAGCAGTTCTCCAGGGGACTGGCAGCCAGAGTGCTTATTGCTGTCACAGCCTTAACTCCTTCTGCTGCAGATGTCGCAGGCGTCCCAGCACTGCTGACCATGTCTGTACTCTTGAGGACATTTGCAGAAGAGCAGCTCTCTGCAGTAGACAATCTCACAGGTGGCACACAAGCTGTGTCCGTGGTTGAAACGGCACAGCTCTCCTGGAGGTCACTCCTGGAATTGTGTGCATTTGAGCAAGTTGCATTCACCTGTTGAACTTGAGAGGCTTCCACAGAGGCACTGGAAGGAAGGCTGGTTCCCTGTGGGAGTGTTTTCTTTGTTGATTTAGTGCCCTCCTCATCATTTTTACTTTTGGGGGGATTTTGCTCATTCTGTGCTGCATTACTTGAAGAACACTGCAGTTCCTGTTCTGCTGCAGGTCGAGATGTGCTCTGTGAGCTGGCAGGAGCAGCAGTGGGCACACCTCGCTCATTCTCCGGGGTGGAGAGCTCAAGAACATTCCCTGCTGGAGCTGTCTGAGCAGATGCCAGTGGAGAAACTGTAGGTTGTGACCATGGCTTATTTTCTGTGGGATAAATACCAGCAATTGTCACAGGAGTCACTAGGTTGCAAGTTCTCTGAACTGGCACAACATTGGCTGTTTGCTTTTGTAAATTATGACCAACATTAAATGTTATTCCCTGCACAGATGCTCCTTGGTTATTTCCATTGGGCTGAGTCCCATTTGAGTAGACAATGATGTTCTTTTGAACTTGATCACTGGGAATAACAACTGAGACCTTGGCATTTTTGAGGTTTCCTTTCCAGTGGATTGTAGGGTCATCATACAAGCAAATATCATTTGCTTTCAGTAGCTCGATGTATCTCCCGTTTTCCTTTTGCAGTTCATCCAACTGTTTCCGGAGTTTTTTTATCTCTTCAGCTACAAAACGGTGAGAACACTCCATTACATCAGCACCAGAGCAAATAATGAAATAATCTTACCACATGATTTAGAGAGTAAACACTGTGTAATGAAAAAAATTGTAGAAATAAATTGAATAAATAGTTAATAATGTATGTTCTTTTCAAATGGTTAGCACAACCGATGTGCTCTTATCCTGATAAGTCTCTCTACTGTATGGGAAAGTGAATGAATTTCACAGACTATTCCACTACCAATAGCAGGATATATCAAATTACTTAGGAAAAAACATTAGGACAAACCCAGTTGAAATAATTATAATCAAAATAGTTTAATTCCTGAAAGAAAGACAAGCATATTAATCTTTTTCTTTTCCCTGCTCTTTAGCAAACATCAAAACTGTTTTAATCGATAATCTTACAGCTTTCCAGAAGAATTAAATTTCATTACATCTAAAAATTACAGACAAAATGAAATACAAAGCACTCATGTAAAGCCACAAAACTGGCAGTGCACTTGGGAGATGGCTCACCAAACTGGGAAAATCACAAATAGAAATCACAAACCACACCATTAGCTCTGAGATTATTTCTGTAACAACTCCATCACTACTTTTACACATCTATTCAAGTAAATTTTATATGATGCATTATATTTTTATCAAATGAGCCATTATAACTTTTGCAGCTTTTCAAAGGGAAAGAAAGAGCTTTATGAATGAAGAAAACTTCATGTTTTTGATGAAAAAAAATCTAACTGAAGTTTGTCAGAAATCATTCTGGTCACTACAGTAGAATAAACTGGGGCAGAATTTAGCAGATGATGCTACATCACCTATGAGCTCTGTAATTACTTTACATCACAATGCAATTGCTCCAGTATCTCATAGCTATGTGCCAGAACACTCACTTGGGCATTCTGTTGGCTTTTTGTTTCAGGATATTCTAAGCAGCTGTATTTTTCCTGTATGTGCATAATTTCTTGGAATTCCCATTTGTGGTTCCAGGCTTTGTCGTTAGTCAGAACAGAGACACAGCAGAGGTGAGGGACAGAAATTCTAGAGCCCCCAGCAGCATCTGTACTTACCCTGCTCATTGTTCCCTCCATTTAACAGAAGTTCATCATTCTGTCTTTTCATTTCTGTTATATACTTAAAGGCCTGATCCAGGATCATGTTCTTGCTCTGTTAAAGAAGACACACATATAAAATTAAGAAAAAGGTCTAGAATTTGTAAATACATCAGTGATGAGGCTGCACTTACTCCAAGAGGTCTATACTTTAATAATACACTCTGAATATCACTGGGTAGGGTTTGTTTTCTTTTTGGAGTTTGGGTTGGGTTGGGTTTTTTGGAGGTTGTTTTTTGGTTTGGTTGCTTTTGTAAGATGAAACTACAGGTTTTGTGAGTGATGCTGACCCTAAAATGCTGTGAGATTTTACAGAATAACATTTTCAGTGCTGGAGCTGACACTTTCTGATGCCCAGAGGTAGATACTAAGGCCACAGATCCTGAACAGCCAGCATCCTTTCTTGCTGATCAGCCTAAAATTCATGTTCACTAATAAACTTACACATCATAAGAAATTTCCAGGATACTGCCTTGTAAATATTTTATTAGAAAGGAAACAAACATGGAACAACTATCCAGGGAGATATATGCATAATTTTGAAAGCAGTATACTAGGGAATATGGGAAGAGAAAATAACCCATCCACAATCATCTTTTTATGAAACTATGCTTATTCTGCCTGCAAAACCTTTGTTCACTTCTTAATTTCTTCTACTGTTCAGTAGGAACAGTCTCTGCTGGGGATTCCTTTATCTTGAAAAAGATGCTGCTGTGCATCAACCTCAGAGCATTTGTCTTGCTTCATCTTTTGCAAGGAGGGTGTCTTAAATTACTATTATTATAATTTCAGTTTCTGAATTGCTTTCAAGCCATTATATGAAGGATGACAAAAATAAGCAGTCATATGCAACACTTTCAGAAAAAATGCTCAAAATCTGTGTAACTACATTCATTTGACCCTGCACTTTCAAATAGGAGTTCTATTGCAAGTAGTTTTTAAAATACTAATAAGTAGTGATATTTTTGAGTATATTAATTCAGACAGTTTTGCCTTCTTGCTAATACAAATAGTAAAATACATATTTATACTTCTACAGACAAAGAAAATTTGACAGGCAACTTGTATGCACCTCTGGATGAACACTCACCTGCTTAAGTGCTGGAGAGCAGGGAATGAGTTCTCCAATTCTGTTTATCCCAGCATTAATCTTCTTCTTTCGATGTCTCTCCACTAAGCAAAAATAATACGTACTGTGTCATCTGGTTGGGCAAGTCAGCGTAACTAGGACAATGTAAGGGCTTATAAATACATTATTTCATTACACATTGGAACCTGGAGTAACTTGAGTGAGGAAAAAAGTTCCCCTGAAGTAGACCTCAGTTATCAAATTAATACTCAGTGGAATCAAAGAGCTGTAACGTAAATAGCTATACCTTTAAAAGGTGGCGATATTTTGGACCCCTTCATGAAAAAGTAAAGTTCCTGCAACTCAAGATTCAGGTTTTGAAACTGCTTTCTAACACAGTTTTATGACACTCTCTTCATAAGGCAGATTGATTAAATTTAGGCATACAGAAAGCAAATGAACAAAGATTATGGAAAGAATCAGTTTCAGATTTGGGAAACAAACCCATGCCTCTTATATTCTAATGTCAACTTTAGCACCAAAAGAGAAATAAGGTAGATTTTATCAGTCTTCAGGCTTAATTTTAAATTTATATTAACAGAGCAGCCAGCCAGCACTGAACATAGCTGAAGCTCTAGGTATATGGACTATCAGTTACTCTTTTCTATGTCCAAAGGTTTAACTGTTCCATAACGTCTAACTGACCGGAAGTAAAGAAAATATTGAATGGAGAGTAGTTCCAGTGAATTGCCTATTTTGGAGGAGGTCACAAAATGCTTCATTTAGAGTCTTCCAGTGATACCATTTACCTCTTCAACAGGTCTGAATATTGGCAGAAAGGGTCTACACTGTAAGTCCAGGAGTGTAAATACCTCTGGGCATGTTTTTTACAGAGAGTATCTCTGTTTTCCATCCACCACAGTCAGCTTCTTTCACATACAGTTAACTCTCATGTAGCTATTTTTTTAAACTGAAATATTTTCATATTCTATGCAAACTTAAAACTATTAGGTGTCTTTTTTTCCAAAAAAAAAAAAAAAGGAAAAAGTTCTGTCATGGCTTTGTCAGGACTCAAACCATTGTGTTGGTTGTTCATGGTGCTGAATGAACCTTTTGATTTGTGCAGCTCTGCTTTTGGTGGCACACAGAAACAGACCGTGACCTGCAGGTGAATGTATTTAATTTTGCTCCCTTACAAAAGACTCACTAATTTAATTTAAACAGTCTTGTTTCAGTAGCCTGTCACTTCAATTTACCTTTCTCAAACTATTTTTTTTTTTGTATTTCAGGAGAGACTGCTGGCATTGACAGAGACAGGCCTAAATACACTAAATGCAGCAAGACAAAGTTTCTTATGCAAGCAATTTACCATATAAATTAGAGCACCTCTGTAAAAATTAAAACACAGGACACTTGGGACTTAATCTTTACATATCTTACTAATACATACAGATATCATAGTGTTTGTGAAGTGCTACTCTTTTATTTTGGTAATATTTGCAACACTCTCCTCAGCTTTTCCAGATATTAATGACTAAGAACGTATAGGCCTGGAAGAAGCTGGTCCCCACATACTGCAGAGTTCAGCCCAGGTGATATAGATTTTGGACAGCTAACAACAAGTGAAACAGGAACTGGGAATTCCAATGAGGCCACCAATCTTAGAAGCAAACTTGATAAGACTGTTTCCTGATTCTTCTTAATTCTTAAGAAATTGGTCACACCCTGAGCACACTCAACAAGCACAACATGGCACAGGCTTAACATGGAAACTCCTCAGTGGTTTTTCCAGCTGAGTTTGTGAAGATCACGTGATACTGCTGTTCAGGTAAAAGAAGAACTGCAATCAATTTCTCTGGATAAGCCAGGCCAAAGCCTGACAGACTCTTCCCCAGTCCATCTTTCTGTTCCTACTTGTAGAAGATGCCATTGGCGCTACACACTGACTGGGTGCTGCCCAAGGGATGTGACTCCTGCAACACACAGCCAACATTTGCTCAGAATTACTGGAGTGTCAACATCCAAGTGGGTGCCTTAGGAATAGGCTAGAGGAATACTTCTAATCCAGGGAGCCTGTAAAGATCTCAGGCAGGACACCTGTCTCTGTTTTGACAGAGGTGGATATTAGTTGCATGTGAATGCCTGTGCAGTTGTTTTCCTTTGGAACTGAACACAGCTGAAATTGTTTACTTCTTAATTTACTAGCTTTGGAAAGGCGGGGGCACGGTGCTCCTTCATACTTTAACCTCGAACTGTGGAAAACAGCAAACTAGAAACAATCTGCACAAATATTTTATGCAAGGACACAGAAAGGCGTTTGATAGGGTGAGGCTTTTTCAGTGTACCAAACTCCTATGGGGGAACCTTCTCCAAGCAAAGTATGTTTTACTACTCCAAAGTATCTGTGCTTATTTCCAGACCAAACAGCAAAGCATGATGTTCCTACCTGCATTATGTGTCTCCCGGTTTTTCTTTCTGTGAAACACATTTTTTCCAAACTCATGTGAAACGACTCATGTGAAACTGAAAGTTAAAGATCTGCATTCAAACAAATATTTCTTTTATTATTTCTATTACAGCTAAAAATACTGAATATTATAGTCTGCTCTGTGAACTACAACAGCAGAAGTCATAATCAGGTGTTCTTAGATATTGGTATTAGACAGTTTCTAACAAAAATGTGTTCCTCTTCAGACTTAAACCAATTGCAATATAACAAGGCACAGTGTAATACTCCACTTGATTATTGGCACATATTTATTATGGAGAGCTGGGTTTTTATGTTCCTGTTACATGATGCAGTGTTCAAAAAGGCCAAAGATTTAAAAAAAATAGTTTTGTTTCTGAGGAACAAGACAGTCAAGTATTTGTCTGAAATGTTGCTTTTACATTCACTGTATCACTGAAACAGGAGAAAACTTTACCATGCAAGTTGATTTTCCAGCCACATTGCCTTCAAACATCATAGCTTCTGATGTCAAAGAGGCCTCCTTTGTGAGAGAAACCAAAAATACTGTTCCTCTGCAGCTGCTGTTCTTTAGTGTCTCAAAATTCTGAATAGGTGTGATTTGGGCACGTGAGGGTTGTGTTTGGCTTCAGATGTTCACCTGGGACTACTGGACTGATGACAACAATCATTGTGAAATGCCCCAAATTGCTTTACTGGCAGTCAGTAAATTTCAAATGTATACTCTATGTATATAAATAAGATGTACTATATACACGCACTAAGACAAATACTTCCAGAAAGTACAGTTTTGCCATGGTTTAGTTGAGGTGTTAGGGTTGGGCTGGACTCGATGATCTTGGAGGTCTCTTCCAACCTAGTGATTCCGTGATTCTGTAAAGCAAAGCATGTGCTTTCTGGAAAAAGCAAAACTCCAGAAGAAAACAATTTCAAAAAACTTCTGTCCAGCAGCACACTCTCAGTCTAGATGTCTGCTAGGGTATGCAAAAAGCAGAGTAGCATCTTCTGCTGTCCTTTTTGACTGTTACAGAACAGTGCAGATGTAACAAGGAATCTGAGGTAAGAATGCATGATACATGTGGAAGACGTGTGATTACTTTGAGGCACAGTATATCCTTTCTGCTTTGAGTTGATACTTATTTCTGGTAACTCACTAAAGATAGCGTGCACCCAGAGTAACTTAGACAAGGATTACGGGACAGTAATGTCACTGCTACAGGTCAGACCCAGAGACATCAGCTAAGAAATAATGCTTAAAGATGATCATTGATACTAAATATGCACAAGAATATAAGGACTGGACAGACTCAGCTGTCCTTTGGTTGGCATTACCATTACAGAACACAAAATACTCTGTTAGTCAGGTAAGAAAGAGTTGTGAAATCTGCGAAGACTGAAGAACCTTCTCTAGGACAAATCAATGTTCTCCCTGAGCTTTTCTTGATCACAAATCATATCCTACATGGTTACCTAGCATAAGCTGAATGCTGCATTTAACTAAGGACTGAAGAACTTCCCTACCAATCAGGTATTAGATCACCCATGTTAATACAAAGGAACAAAACTCTGGAAAAGTCCTAGTGAGTGCTGAGTCACTTTGTTACAAATTTTGGTCATAGTGTTGCTGTACAGCCTCAAGGCCTAGTTTGAGTTCCAGCAGAGATTTGAAGATGTAAGATCCAGATTCCACTGGGAGTTGAGGAAGAGATCTAAATTACCCTGTCAAAATTAGTATAGTTACCCCCTGATATCTACAAGGAGCCTCCACAAAAATAGAGGCTGTGCTCTAACCAAGGCAGCGACGCAGTTTTACACACATCAGAATAGTCAGTGAAATAATAAAAAAATCTCTTTTGCCTAAGTGACCCAGGTAGATACATCTCTAACAAATAGTCTGGCATAGACAGGGCAAGAGAGAAAGTTTTGGATCAACCCTGATGAACACACAGAACATGATGAACATACCCTTATTGCAAAACTTTTAGCTAGAAACTTTGTAACAGCAACATGACTGCAGACTACAGAACTATGAAATAGTCATCTTCCCACAGAACTCACCGATGTTGCTTCTTAGTAGGTGTCTCATTCTCTGTCATCTCTGGCATGGTTTCGGAGAAGAGAGCCTGAGGAAAAACCATGGAAGGAATTAACAACTCCTGCACTTTTCTGAATTCTTAGCCCACAACATTTACATGGCTTTGCCTGGACCACAAGGACAGGGCCCTATTACAGTGTAGGCACAAGTCCATCCCCTTGACTCAGAGCCGTTGATTTTGTGACATTAAAAATTAAGCACGTTACCTATCAAGATGTTTTGTAAAACCTGTCTGTGATGAACTGGTTTCCATTTCCTCAATTACTTTAAATATAAAAACTATTATAATCCCAAGTACTTCAAGCAAACCAAAAGGAAAGTTTAGAGTCTATGACTGGTTTTCAAATCAGAGGAGGAACAGCTAAACTCTCTCTTATCAGCCCTTCCTCACTGAATATGCATTCAATTCCCAGTTCAAAATAAAGTATGAATGCTAAGCAAAAAACAAGCTACAATGAGGACATTTCATTAACTACAAATTTAGAGTGCTCTTAATGCAGCAGATTACAGAACTTACTTGCTATTCAGTTACTGTACACCTTAAAACAACCAAAAATGACACCCCTATGCTCTCAGATATGTAAAATTCAGTTAAAATTAAAGTTATGAATTAAAGTTATACATAACAGCCTAACGAATTGCATCTAACTTGTCCTCATCTTGAACAGATTGGTAGCCTGTATCCAGACAAACAAAAACATTATAAAAATACACAAAAGATGAGATTAAGTCAATGATGGTTGAACACATATCTACCAGAGAAATGAATTTTAGAGAGCAAGTGACATAAGTATACTGTAGATGACAACAGGAAAAAATAGATCTGGTTTTTGATATGTCTGAGCTCTGTATTTACTTTCACAGTTCTGTTCACTCTCTCACCGACCAGCCTGTTATTGCAACTCTTCCCATGGGCCCTCAAACTCCTTGTGGCTTCACCTTTCCCTGGCTCCTCTCGGAAAGCTCATTGGCTTCTTTTAACAGGCTCTGTATCTTTAGGGTATTTTTTGTCTGTTTGTTTGGACTGCAAGGAAGTGGGGGTGGTTTTTAATATAACTTTAAACACCAAGCAGTTCTTAATGTAAACTGAGCCTACCACTACTGGTACTGACATCAAAAACAAACGCCCAAAATAATATCCTTACAAACCAGAAAGCCAGACACCTATGGAGCTCCCAAAGCACTGAAGTATACACTTTACAAAGTGCTCTGTGCACACACCTGTGTGTACATGTGTGGCAAACTAACAGAAATAATCTGTATTGTACCAGAACTGAATTCAGATACTGCTTTTCAGCCTTTATACTCTAAAAGTTAATTGAATGTAGTGCATTCAGTAAAGATTAGAGGAGGAGAAACATTAGGGCTGATGCTGTTTACCACTCTAATCCTGAAGTACTTTCTCTGTTCCAGGAAGACTTGGGAGATGTTGGCAAACCATAAAATAAAGCAAACAGGAAACAACCTATGAACAGATTCAGCTCAGGGAACTCAAAGTGCCTGCAGATTTCAGGAACATAATTCAACTCCACCTACACAACAGTGTTCACACCATCACAGAAATGGACACAATCCTCTCTGAGATGAGTTGCAGCATTCCATTGCCCCACTGGGTGTTACACACAGCCTGCCTAAACACAGCCACCACAGCCCTCTCCAGCAATGGGAGCACATCACTTTCTATTTATATCGCTCTACAGACTTTGCTTTCTCTGTGCTCACTGACCATCCCCTGCATAAATTATGAAAACACCTGACAGAGTTAACAGTCTTTTACTGTGGGAGAAAGCAGTGGTGCAACTTCAGCACGCTCTTATAAATTGTGTTACTTCATCTTAAAAACAAGATTTCTTCTCCTTTAAATCCAATTAGCTTACATCACTAAGAAATTTATTTGAGTTTATATGTAGTAAGATTAATCCAGTTGTTATGCCAGGTTGTCCAAGTTAGTAAAAACTCACAACTCTGAAAGCCAGTTTCCCACCCAAGGCATCTATAACTTATCCCTCCTGCATACAGCTGGTGATGGTCAGTAGTACTTACTCACTGATTCTAGCTGCATTCACTGTACCAGGTGATGATGAAGGGGTTAGCTGGGAGACTTTAGCAGATGAGCGATTCTGATTATAAAAAAAAAATAAAACCTGGTTAGAGCCCAGCCATCTTGGATGCTGCTGGCAACCAGAAAGATGCTCAGGTGTACGCGGAGTGACTGAGGCCAGCACACCTCCTTTCAGCAGAGTTTCCAGTGTGCCAAAGCAGCCCAGCAGAATCTCTATCCATTAAGGCTACCAGCAGAGACAGGAGAAGCAGAGCAGCTGCCTGGTGACACTACACTCCTATACCCATCACTGAGGAAGCACCTTGTGCAGCAGGTGAAATAACTACTGAAGGGGGCAAAGGGGTCATTTAATTTAGTGTGTACAGTACTGTTTCTGTTCAGTGAGGATGTGAGCACATGGGCATAGTTCTGGTAAAGCAAAGCTCTCAAACATGCTCAGAAAAAGGAAGATGCTGGATTGGATCATGTGGCAGTCACATACCCTGTTTCTTGATTTCTGCACCACCTATAAGGACAGCTGATGTGTCTGTTACTGGGCATTATGAGACCATAGCAAATATGCTGGAAATCAGAGCAAAAAGTTAAAAGAGGTCTTAGTTTTGGTGAACTTAGCATTTTAGAAATACTAATGTATTCACCAAGCAACTGTATTTTTTTAATCTTGCAAATTTATACAGCTTGAGAACCAAAGGACTATTTCTGTATTGCAGTGTATTTAACATAGAAAGCATTAATGTGGATTTAGATGGCCAGCTACCATGCAGGGCTACAGATAAAGCACAACTGGGCAAAGGTAAGGGTGTAAAAAAGCACCCACCCCCAAATACCCTTCCCCAGAACAGACACGGCTGTTTTGACTCCAGCTGTACAGTCTGGAACACATTCACAGCCCCATCTTCCCCCTGCCCTAAGTCAGAGCACCCACTTCTCCCTCCTGACACAAGTTCTCCATACTCCTGTATTTTGGTTTCTTCTGTGTCCACTCAGCAAAGTTCTTTTTCTTAACAGCAGCCATCCCTATCTCCCAAAGTCAGGATTTACACAATATTCCAATTGCCTTATTTCTTCATGCTGAGCAGATGCCAAAATGATTCAGCAATTCATTGTATATAGCATTCTGGAGGATAGATAGACAAGGCCTTAGTGAAAATTTGTGCTGTAATTTATTAATACTGTTTCTAACCATTTTTTGATCCTGAAAAAGAATAGAAAAATCTTTATTATATGTCAAAGACCCCACTTCTTTCTTCGTCCTCTACCCTTTTAAAAAAATTATTTCAGTAAGCTTCTTCCAAGTGATGCTGTTCCCTGCAATATTTCAAGCCATTTGCTGCCACACTGAGTGTGTAAGCCTCAGAAATGTAAACTTAAAGTCTGTATTTGATATGCTTCGTTTCCACTGGGATCTGCAGCCCATTTCATATAGGAGACATGGCATAGGAATGCCATGACTGTTACCCTAATTTCACTTTACTGAGGAATTACTTCAGATGAAGTTTATCAGTTTACCACTCAACCAATGCTCCCACTTTCATGTTCCCCACAGGAAAAAGCAAGGCTGTATACATTATCTAATTAACCAATCAGTTTATTCCGAGCTCCACTGAAAAGAGGTGGTTAAATTTGTTAAACAACACTTGTATAAAACTCTTGGCTTTCTACTCATAGATTGTACCATGAGAAATATGGTGAAGTTTTTTTTCCCATTCTTATTGTGTAAGGACAGAATCCTTTGCATTTTACTTGATATTCTACAAAACAGCTCAAGCTGGCAATACCAGGGAGGAGGTTTTCTTAAGGGATGCTGAAAATATGTACTTTGTGAATTAAAAAGAAAATAAAAATACTGCCTAGGTGGAGATTTCTGAGGGGTGTCTCCATATCTCCCCCTCAGCAGTTTTATGACCAGAGTTTTGACAGTGGGTGTCCCTTTACTACTTCCATATGAAGTATGCTTCTTCATGGCAAGATCCCTTCACAGATTCTCTAAAGCAGAAGACATGTATTTGCCTTACAAGCTCAGAGACAAATGTATTTTAAGTTCACTCACGAAATATGCTCACTTAACTCAGCTGAATGTCATCTGCTGAAAAAATGTAGCAAAATCCAAATTCTTAAAACAGATGAAGAAGCAGCAACTCATAATTTATTTAGTACCAAGCTTCCCTCAAGCTTTATGTAGTTAACAGCTTTCACAACATCAACCTAAAATACTGATTTTAATTTAAATGCAATGTCATCCTCAGAAATTAAAGGATACTTTGTGTTCTGAAGATTTATGTTTAACATGATTTAATCTCTTCTATAGTTCTGAAACATAGGGTATAAAACTTAACACAATTTATTTAAACATCTTCTTGTCCACCACCCATCCTTCCAGGTATTATTCTGCAAATTTTATGAAATCTCTTCTTTAAAACATGTACTCAGCAAATATAAGAAAAAGTTAATTTAGATTATTTTATTTGGCATTATTTTTTCACTTCTTATTTAGGAATTGTTTCCAAACTTAATATTAATTTTAGAAAAGAAAATAATGATTCCAATCTATCTTTGGCTGTACAGGGCAATCTTCCTCAAATTCATAAAGCCATTCCATTCTTCTGCATCAGGCAGAAAGAATCTTTTTTTATATGCAACTACACATATTCTGCAAATATACCAGCAGTCCAAATCCTTCTTCTTCTTAATATCTGTCAGCAAGCTTATGCTGTTACACTGCTGCAATCTCACAGTTCTTACTGGTTTTGTATACCTCAAGTAGTTAGCCTTAATGTAAAGCAAAGATCAATTCCAAGGCATAGATGAGAGCTACTCAAATGCTTTTTTGCTGAGACAGTGTCTTCTTCATCAAGCAACTGCTGGAGCTCACTTCTCCAACCCTCCATGCACGTTTTAGAACAAGGCTAGCTTTAATCAAGGACTCAATCCAAGCTTTTAATGACAAGCAAGGTGCCCTTGAGATCAAGAGAAAAAAATTACTGCCCTTTCTTTATTCCTCCTTGGAATGGTTCTATTCTAATTTTGTATTTACCTAATAAAATGACTGCAGGAAACATAAAGCTTACCTTTCTCACTGTTACCTGTGTGCATTAACTACTGTGGCCTATCAAAGCAACCTGGTAAGACTATCATACAGGAAAATGAGAAAGGCTATTTTTCCTGATAGGAGGAAAAAAATCTATCAGTTTGGTTTCAGAAGAAATTGAGATTTCCCTGTTACTGTGTCCCTTAACTCACTCCCTTGCAACAGCTGGGCCCACTAACTGACCTAACTGCAACCTCTCAAAGAGATGAAGTCCCCAGATGTTTACAAAAACCTAGGAGTGAGCAGAGAGGGAGGAGTGAGGTCAGGTAAGGGACTGGACATGGCTGGGTCTGTGACCAGCTCTGCAGCATGGATGTGCTGGCTGACCAGCTGGCTCAGAGTGGGCACTGCCACCTTGTGCTGAGGAAGATATTCCTGATGCAAACCAGTTGAGAATTTCCCAGGCCAACCAAACTGTTCCCAGAGCTTCTGCAAAAGTTAAGAAAACTAAAGCAAATAAGCTAAAACTTGTTACATGGGACAACTTTTTTTTTTAAGGTGCTTGCAAATAACAGATAGAAAGAAAACTCCACTGCTTTCAGATATTTTTACTGTCTCTTTTCTTTGTATTATCTAAATTCAAATACATTGGTATTTTTCCTCCTGCTGACTTAAAGCAATAAAGTTTTAGTAAGGCTCTTATATAAGAACATACAGGAGAACTAGAAAGAAAATCTTTAGGGTTTTTTTTTGTAGTAGCATTGGAGGAAGAGAAAGGGTAATCACTCAAGTGATATTCCCTCATATCTAGATTGGTTTTGTTTTCATTTGTAATTTTCAAAATATCAATGGCAGTTGTACTGACCATTTAGTAACAAGCAGTTTTAGGACAGCATAAGTGTAGGGTCATTCTGAGAAATCCTGACCAGATCTGCTTAAGAAAACTTCATAAGAAGAAAAAAAAAGAAGCTTCCCTGTTAATCACCTGAAGATCCACCTCTCTCATTTTTTCTTCTTTGTCTACTGTTGTTCCCTCCCAAGTCTCCCTAAGTACAGCATCATTTCTTTTTAAACCTTAGATGAGAGGCAGAGATAGAGCTCTATGTCCACAGAACCAAGTCTCTTACTCACTGCTTATGGTCTGGAAAATATTTAAGGAGAAGTATCTCTGCACAATTTGCACCCAGATGAAAGCTGCTGCCAGCCTCACACATTGTGCAGATGATCTTGGTACTGCAAACAAACTGAAGGGCACACAGTGCAAGTAAAGAAAGATGCCTATGGGAACTATCTCCTGTGGTCTGGACCAATTGTTATAGGGAAGCAGGCATTTGGGAGCTAAAGAGCTGTAATTATGCAACCACTGCACAAGCCAGAATCACAAAGACCAGAGCTCTCACCTTAAAGCGTGTCTTCAGCTACTTTAGATCAAAATAAGGGGAACATCACTCTTTTCTTTAGGAAATCCTCCTGATCCCCTGTTCTCCATGTATTGTGCTGAGATTCACAAGTTACCAGATACCAATTCACTAAGGAAGTGAGAAAGTGTGAGAAATGTCTCTATGTTGCAAGACAGTGCTCATCTCCCTGGCTTCCAACGCCAAATGATCCGTGGTACACTTCAAAAAAGAAAATTATTTTCAAAGAGAAGACAAATGTCTAATTACGCTGCGCTTGACAAAGGAGCCACAAGTGTGTTTTGATGGTGAAAGCTAAGTGGATACAAAGTGAATTGCAGGCAAGTTCCTCCTAACACAGGTCATCACCTCGGTGTGGGTTAGGGTTAGGTTACCTGTATCAGATGGCAAAGATTGCCTGCAGCAGGCTGAGGCTGAGAGTGCTCTCCCACTCACTCCTGTGCGAGAGCAGCTGTTGGTGAGCCCAACCTTGCAGCAGCATGTTGCCTGAACAGCAAGTAATTATTTTCCTGAAAAAAGCTGAAACATACAAGTCATCATGGTCTCCAAATACTGTGACCAAGATGGTTATTTGTAACTCGGGAATCCATCCATATATGAAAGCTGTATTTGAAACACTGAGGACTGACTGGAAAATGTAGAAGCTGTAAGTCATAGAATCACAAAATGGTTTGGGTTGGAAGGAACCTTAAAAATCATCTCATTCCAACCCCCCTGCTATGGGCAGTGACACCTCCCACTATCCCAGGTTGCCCAGAACCTCATCCAGCTGGGCCTTGAACTCTTCCAGGGATAGGGCATCTGCAGCTTCCCTGGGCAACCTGTTGCAGCGAGAGCCAGTCCCATTCTGGTTTCTCACATGACCTTATCTACAAATGACATCTCTATCCAAAGAGCAGTACCTTGTCACAGAGCCTGATAACCAATTTAGAATTACAACATAAAAACATTCATTTTGGCTACAATGATTTAGCCAGAGCAGTATTCTTTGCTTCACTGCTTTGGTTTTAAGCTGAGCTCTTTTTGTTCTGCAACTACAAAGGATCCTCACATAGTCTGTTTATAAAACCACATACGGCCCCGAGGAGATATCAAGGCATTTTCTGACACGTGCCCAACTGCCTTGCTGCTCTCTCCTGAAGACCCTAACTAACAAGCAGTGCAAAACATCCTAGAATTGAAATGTTCAGGGCATCCAGAGAGTTTATGTGTCAAATTTTTTAATTCATCTTTTCAGATATGAGTCATTCAGTACAAAGGATTACACAGTCAAGTTCTTAAATATTTTATAGGCTTGGGGTTTGAGAAATCTGACACAAACTAAGAACTCATCAAGAGTTCATGATATAGGAAGCAATATTCTATGGGCCTGCACTACAAAGTTCCACTACAATGTGCAGAAGAGATCAATCCTGAGATTCTGTTACAAACACTGCCCTTCCAGAATTAAGGGATTTCCCTATGAATCTTAATGGGGCCAAAGGCAAGAATGGCTGAGGTAGAAGGTACCATAAAACAGAATTTCAGTTTTAATGTATAAGCTTATCAAACAAACTCACTAATTACACTTCAATGAGCTTTCAAAAACAAGCACACACACACTCTGCCCCCAAGCCCAAGAAAACCAAACAAAACCTTCACAACTTTGCAATGTACATTTTATAGGCAGACTACTCACAAAAGGTTTTAGTGGACAGAAGGCTCATTCTCCTTCACAACCTCAGTGCAATTACACCTTTGCTTTTCAGAGGTTTTTTCCTTGGACCCATGAAGTGGGTGCACTGGGCTATTACTTCAGTTACAGGAATAAAGGACTCATCTTGCAATCTGGATGTTTGACAGTTTTAAATAATACTGGCAGGGATAAAGCTGCACATTATTTGAATTATATTTAACAGAGGTCCAAACTAAAGTTATCTGAGCCCAGATGGCCAGAGAAAGCAAGCACACTTTCGTAACACTTTCAAAGAGGAAATTTAAAATCAAAATCAATGCACGTTAGACACAAGAAAATGCAACTACTAGGTGCAAATCCACAGAAAACCTGAGTTCAATAATTCCAGCACTTTAGGAACTACTTATTTAGCTTAGGAGAATTACTGTACATGATCTATCAAGGGTGAATAGGTAGTTCTGAAAGTACTAGGAAAAGCAAATAAGACTCCAGTAGAAATTTAGCACTAATAATGGAGAAGAAACTAAAACCAGATTTCCAAGTTACTACTTTGCATAGGTCTGAAAGGAATGGATAAAGGGGACAGACTGATACCACGATCCTGCAAGTTTTACTTCATTAAAATATCATTCCATAAAATGAAAATGCCTTGCCTCTACTCTATCTTCTTCTATAACTGTGTGAAATCACCTCCCTATTGCCACCTAAGACTGACTTGGCAAAAATATCCTAAAGTGAAACTAGGAATGGGAGAATTCCATTGCATTCCTTAGCAAGGGATAGCTTACACACTTAATATTTCCAAGCTAGGAGAAACACAGGGCCTTCCCACTCCTGCCCAGAATAAAACAGAAAAACCACAAAGTAAGATGGACTGTAAAGCCTCTTGAGACAATTTACAGGTGTGATTCTCCCTGAGCCTTCTCTTCTCCAGGCTGAACAATCACAGCTCCCTTGGCCTCTCAAGACAAGAGATGCTCCTGTACCTTAATTGTCTTTGTGGCCTTTCAATGGACTGTCTATGGTACATCCATGTCTTTCGTGTACTGGGGAACCTAAAACTCAGCACAAGATGCCAGGTGTGGCCTCACCAATGGGAAGTGCAGTGGAAGGACCACCTCCCTCAGCTCGCTGACACTCCCGCATCAAACGGAGCCCACTCTCTATGTGTGCCACAAGGACACTTCATTGGTTCATGTTCAACCTGGTGTCCACCAGGTCCTTTTCTGCCAAGGTGCTGTCCAGCCACATGGCCCCCACTATATAGTGGTGGACTGATTTCTTCTTCCCCAAGTGCAGGACTGTGCCCTTGTTGACCTGCATGAAATTCCTACCAGCCCATTTCTCCTTGCAATAATGGGAAAATACTTGAGATGATTATCTTCCCCTACTGCCCCAACTCCTTCAAAAAAAGAGAGATGAGAGACGTAGCCTCTCCCCTGGTTCGCTGGCACTCCTCACCCAGGAGGCCAGATGAGAACACTACTTCAACTTAAAATTTACTTTGCAAAAGAATCACAGAGACACCCCACACTCCCAAATAAGTACACTGAAAGAACAAGATTGCTTCTCATGGTGGCAGTGTTGGCTTAATATTTGTGAAACTATGACCCAAGATGACACCAAAACTAGTTAAGCTTCTTCTCCAATTACACAAGAAGTCCCAGAATTTCCAGCAGGTGAGAGACTTACATGGAAGAAGAAGGGATTTAAGCTACAGATGCATAATATTTAAATATTTCTGAATTAAAGCATCTCTGAATATGAGGGATACTCCAATAGTGAAAAAATTATGTTGCTGATTTGGAGCACCATTCCACTACTGGAATAAATGAGCAAGAGCTCTAGCATGAAGCTTTGTACAAGAACTGCATTCAGGTTCTAGTTAACTCCTTCACTGATGCATGAAAGCAAAGCAGAGTCCAGCTTCAAAGGTTGAAGGCTGGCATGAATTAAGTGTCCCTGAAGCCAACCACATTACATATTACAGATGCAGGCAGACACCCCAAATGGACAATATTACTTTTACTTGAACTTCAGTTACTTGAAGAATAAACAAATCTTTAAGCTTTCCTCTCCCCATAAAACCCTTACACTTCTATTAAGTGTGTCAGCAGACTAATGGACAATGTTTTCTGTAATCTCCTCATGGCACTACCCACCACACCAAAAGCTGGAAAAATGGATCATAGGTTCTGAGGAACCTGGATTTTTAGACCTAAAAGTTAATAGCTCCATACTTGGATCATTCCAGCCTCACTAGAGATGGACCAGAAAGAACCCATTCAGGCATCAGAATACCAGCATGACTGAGATGTGCTTTGAGATGGAGCTGATTTCAACTCATGGTTTTCACGTTGGTCAGTTAACCTGACAGAATCTCAGGTAACTGAGTGAGAAAGGCACTTGTTACTAAGAAGCATGAAACATTTTTAGCAGCCTAGTGCTTTCTTCTTATCTGAATCACAATAGCACCCAGCGGGGCTGATGTAAGAGATTGCTAGCATAAGTCATGGTTGCAAAAGTAACTCATTCACCTTAGAGGACTAAAGCCATAGCTTTTCATACAGGAAACAAACCCAGTTTACACACAATTTGTCAATCTTGTGCACACAGCAGAACCTCTTTTGTGCTTACTCTAAGCATGACAACAGCACTATACTGGTAAGGCAGCAAACCAAAGTACACTTTGGAAACATTATATCTACACATAAAAACTGGAACTGTATTTTAAACAGCAAGTTAGGTCAGCAGTACATAAACTGGGCACTGCACAACACTTCCTAATCAAGGAGTTGAGACCTTTGCATGTTTTACTGTAATCTGAAAATAACTCAAACACTGCTTGAACACTCCCCCCCATTAAAATTGAATACATATCACGGCCCAGAGTTTCAGATGAGACAGTTTTCAATTAAATAACACTACTGAGCCATTTCCCTGAAGAAAATGCCAGTGAAGCTGTGCATACAACCCAGGTTTTTAAATGAAAATGGATGCAATAGATTTAAGTGTAAATGTGTGCGTGCATACCATCTAACAGCTTTAATGTTCCTGATCTTTTCATAACAACTCCAGTTATAAATCTCAGGGCTCTGAAGAAGTGTACTTGCCTCCAGCCTGATGGACTGTCCATCCACAGTATTGCCAGTCATTTTATAATTCTTCATCTCAGTTGTGTTTGTGATTCCTTTAATCAAATTAAATCCCTCAGGAACACGTTTTCCTATTTTGAAAGGTATCACTGTCCTTCAAAGTGGCACAGACTTTGTGGTACTTTTCATAAGTTCTTGCAACACAACCAACCAGGATTCATTGGGAAACCCTTCATATCAAATGCTACACTACTTATACCTCCCCTAGCCAGGTGTCACTTACAGAGTTATTTTTAAAATCCTAAAAAGCACTACTGCACAAAAATTAAACCACAGAATGGCTCTTGTCAAATTCAGCATGTCCCAGCCCTTGACTTCCTCACATGTCTATTTCTTTCTACAGTATCCAGCTTCAACTCATACATTGCATTAATTCAGATCCAAGTGGGACATGATTGGTCACACACTTTGTATCAAGGCATTTTGCAAATTAAAAGCGTGCTTTAATATCTGGAATGCAGCATCCCAAATCTCTCTGTAGCCTAATTCATTATACTCCAATATGTGGAAGCCAGAAGTGTTCTTACAACTTCAGCACATGGGGAGAAACCATCAACAACCAAACAATGCTCACAAAAGTACCTCTGTAACTCCTTCACCTAAAAAGAGTCAGGAGCATCCCCTACATTCACCTAACAAGAGCTGAGGTGAAAAACAGCTGGAGTAGCTCAGCCAGCAGAACACATTGACAAAATCTTTGCCTTCTTGTTCCCAAGATGTCTTTGACATTTCAGAAAACAGCTAAACTTCAGCTACAAACCAGAGTCCACAATGCACACAGCAAGTGTGTGCCAGGCACATGTCACAGGGCCACTCGAGTGACAGTCACTTCAGTCTGTCCCTGGCCAGCTCCTCAGAACCCTACTTGAAACACCAGGAATCAAAGCAGCAAAGCCACTATCAAAAACTTACATCCTAATTATCTCTTTGCAGCTGTCAGACTCCTCCAGGATCCACCACCATTTTTCATCTACTCCATTAAAATCTTCCCATGTATCCATAACCTAAGGGAATA
The DNA here is from genome assembly GCA_013398275.1 of Promerops cafer. Classification (NCBI taxonomy): domain Eukaryota; kingdom Metazoa; phylum Chordata; class Aves; order Passeriformes; family Nectariniidae; genus Promerops; species Promerops cafer. The sequence goes on along the minus strand of VZSE01002468.1, from coordinate 290,823 downwards.
AGTAATTTCCAAACACTTCAAAATTTGCAATGTTCTTGTACTGTTTCACATATCTGACACGATATTTTGAATACAAACACCTTGAAAAATCATGCTCACAACACGAGCATTTTTCTAAGCTTATTTCCCATTCAGTGGCAAACATATTTTCAGTTGTCAAATGTATTTAATCCCAAAATGTACCTATGAGTTATTGTTATGGCACTAATTGAAAATAAAAAAATTAAAGGTTCTAAATCTGTACAAAAATAACCATTTACTCATAGGAAATTTCTTCCCATTTGTCTGATTACTGCACACAATTCATGAGCAACAAACAAGGCTCTGCAGCTGGTTAAAGTGCTACATAACACAATCATATAAATAAAGGTGGTCCCAATGAGTTGTATATTAAAAGTAAAGCTAAAATCATGCCTCTAAAACAAGCTGTTACATTACCTGACTTATGGATGCTTAACTGTGCCATCATTATCTCTGCTCGAAGTACTTAATAATTGCGTGTCTAGATGAAGTCTAACAGAAGTCCAAGCTATTATGTGAAAAGCAAAAATACAGTTTTGTGATTTTTGTACTTTTGGACAGAAACACAACACATCATTATTTCCTTTTTCTTTTCTTTTCTTTACTTCCAATTTTTCCCGACAGACTTCCTGGACAATGGGCATAATGAGCCACAGCTATATCTAACTATGTCAATAGTTCATTTGTGCTGTCACAGGGAGCTGCATCTCAGGTGCCCTGCCCTTAATGTGAGCAGTAACTGTGAGTTACAAACGCTTCTGTGTTTGCCAATGTTGATTCCCATGAAATTGAACTTCCAACCTTCCAACTCTTTAAAGCCTCTCCTGCTGGCAAATGTCACTGAAATCAGCCAGAGAGCTAAAATTAGCAGGCAGAGAAGGAACAGACAGACACATCCATCAGATCTCCTTCCTTAGGAGACCAAGCTTATAACAAGCCCAACGAGAAACGTTAGCTATGAGTGACCGAATTCTAAGCAAAAAAGCTGGCCCTGTACGCGCATCATCCTCTGAAGTGGGCTCACTTCCCGTGGGGGTGTCGCTCGACACGAGCACACGGCCGCGATGCACAGAAGATCCCGTGTCCCGGACTACGCCGAGAAGATGCTGGGCTGAGGCGCAGTGCCCACCTCTTGCTGCCTCCGAAGCGAACTCCCTGAACGACTCACGCTCAGTGGTCTCGCAGCACGAAGACCGCAAAGCGATAAAACCACGCCGCTCTCCAAACCTTCACCGCTGCTTCCCCCGACTTTCCCTCACGCCAGCCCCGGCACGGGCAGCCCCCGCAGCCGCACAACTCCTGGGGAGCAGAGCCCGGGCACCGCCACCGAGCCGCGACCGCCCGAGGGGCCGCACCGCCAAGGGCCGCCCGCGCTCTGCAGCTGCGCCCCGGCCTGTCCCGGCCCCGCAGCCCCNGGAAGTCGAGGGATTTATTTTGTGCCTTCACAGCAGATCCAACAAGTTTCGCCACTGCCCGCCCGCGCAGCCCACCCTGCTGCTCGCGCCGCAGCCAATCGCCGCGCGCGGAGCGAGCCCTCGCGGCCAATCAACAAGGGCCAGGCCGGAGAGGGCGTCGCTCGCCCTCAACTGGGCGGGGCGGAGCGGGCGCGGGCCAATGGCCGCCACAAACATTGGCGGCGCGGGCCAATCAGAGGGCAGGGAGGCAGAGACTGGCGTCAACAAGGTAAGGTGGCCGAAACAGGAACTGGCGGGGAGCGGCGTCCCGGGCGGCCAATGAGCGCAGCGGGAAGAGGCGCGCGGAGAGGCGGGCGGCAGCTCTTAAAGGGGCAGCGGCCGCGCTGGGACGGAAAGCGTTGCGGCGTTGGGGCAGCTCTGCGCGGCACCGGTGATGGAACAGGACCGCGTGTGGGAAGGGACCGTGTGGTATTTTGTGCGTGTTGCCGTCAGATGAAACAATCCCGTCCTGCCAGGGAGCGAATCGCCCGAGCGCTGCCCTTCAGCGACCTCACCCGCAGGGTATATGAGAGACCTCAGCAGTGTAAAACAGCGTTTGTGCTCTGAACTGCTGCCCTGCGTCCTCGGCAGTCTGCGCTCTGGGACGGAATGGCGAGCAGAGATAAAGGGTGGCTAAAAAATTGCCACATGGAGCTGTTCACGAGGAGCCCGACCACGTCCTGTGACTGTTCTGTGCTATGACTGATGCTTTAATAGACATTTTTCCTTAACTTTGTCACACGCTCTGCTCACGCTTAGTTCTGGGAAAGAAGGAGCTCCATCCATCTTCCTCATTAGTTAAATCAGAGTTTAGGAAAAGTGTTGTTTTATCCACGAAATTATGGACTATGCATCATTAACAATTCCCCACTACCTGACTTTTTACTTCCTGCTAACGCCTAATTCAATTATCATCCATAATAAGGCAGCTTCCCAGTTCCAGCCTCAACTGCTTCCCTGAGAAAGCATCTTGTATCCATATGCCTTCTTACAATATAATAGAGCAGGGACAAGTTTCTGAAGCAGTGTCCAAGAATTCTTCTGCTGCTGAAATGAGTCATAGCAGCAATCAGATGTTAAATAACCCAAACCATTTTATTTTGAATAGCTGCCACTTGCAAAATAACCTTGCAGCTGACATTAAGTGAAAAGCCCGTGTGCGAGCTGTGAAGAAAATTGAGGCCCAAGCTGTTTTTGCAGAGGAATTCTAACGTTCCTATAAATACCAGCTTGGAAGTGTAAAGTAGGGATGTAAATGCACTTTTTTGCTTTTCATCATCTTTGGTTCTGATATGACACAACCAAACTGGAAGACAAGCGACATCTGAAATACCACTGCTCCATCAACATATTTCAATATAAACTGAGGGGGGAGGTTTTTTTTCTAAAGGATAGTGTGCTGTTTTTGGTGAAGATTTTCATTAAAGAGGCACCCCAGTCCAAAGCAGCAAAACCTAGTTTACCTTCTGACGCTCTATAGTGTGTTTGAGTTAATAAATGGTCAATACCAGTGCAGGGTTAAATATCTGAAATACTGTGGCAAAAATCTAGCAGCAGGCAAAAATCCACAGGTGAAATTGCACACAACAGGAGCCTGCTATGTACCAGTAGCCTGTTTCTCTTGGAGAATATAAATTTGCAATTATATGGCAAGATGGTTAAAAAAAAACAAACAGCTTTTGTACAAATACACGGAAGAAAAGCTTTACATTGAATAGATAATTTGCTGTTCTTTTGACAAGTGAAGTAGTTTTGCAGCTTTATTTCAGATAGTCTTAACCAAGAACTTGAGTGCAATTTTTTGAACCTTTTTTTTTTTTTAAATTCTTGGCTGTATTGCAGGTTTGGGTTCAATAATTCAGTGAGCAGTACTGGCCTAAGTCAGTATGATGTGATACAGCAGCTGACAGGCAATCAGAACACAGGTCAGTGCATCTTTCCCAGTGCAGGACTTTCTTGGTCATGTACATTCAAGGGAGTGAAAGAAAGGTGGCAACTCAGCAGTTTAGAGAGCTTCAGCTGGTGGTGCCACAATGCCTTCAGGCAGAATGGTAGCAACACTGAATGCTTTTACAGTGTTAAAGCATTGGGGAGGAGGAAAGAAGGCAGAATGAAACATTATCTGTTTGAATTCATGCCTCTTTAGGGGCAAGAGAAAAGAACATAAGGCAGGTCATTTGTCCCTTAAAAAGCATCTGGATTAGATGGGCTGAGGAGATTTAGAGAGCTCCTATGGAAAGGAAAGTCATACTGCCAGAAACAGATCACAGTGCTCACCTGACCGGATTGGTTTGGTAGATTCTCAGAAGGACTTCATGTAAGAGCTTTTGGACAGAGATTTTTTAATGTAGTCTAAGATACTGCAGGATCAGAGGATAATGTCCTCACAGGGACAGAGAGCTGATTAAAAGACAGAACAATCCCAGTGTTCCACATGAAGTGAATGACTGACCACTCACTCACTAGATCCTGGTGTGGTAGCTGTCCTTAAAGTAGTTGTACCAGTAACAAGTAAGAGATAACAGCACACCTTGAGTGATTACAGAGGTGCCATAAATACCCAAGTTTTGAATGCAGTGAGGGGAATGGGAGTGCCTACAGAACCAGCACAGCTTTGGGAAAGGGCAACATAAATGATCAGGAGTTCCTGCTAGTTTCCCTGTAAAGGACAACTCAGTTGTCTAATGATGTACAGGTTGTTCTAAGAGGCAACTGGAATGAGGAAGGAGAAGGAAAGAAACACAAAACAATAGAAGCCAAATGGTTTGGAGAACAGCTGCAGCAGTTTAAGTACAGCAAAGGTTTTCCAGCCTCTGCAGCTGCTGGTGAGGCTGGAGTGATGAAGGTTGCACTTCTGGTAGCAGTTCACTGCCAGCTGTGCCTTCCAGGCCCTCCAGCAGAGGTCAGGGAAGACAGCTGGAAGCAGCCACTCAAGACTACAGACAAGTTTCAGAGCCTGAGCTTTGCTTTTGCATGTTATTCTAATGAACGCAGCAACACCATCTGCTGATACAGCAGTTTCCAGAGGAACTTTAAAAAGTGAATAGAATACACTATAGAATATTTAGGGAAACACCTCTTTTCCTCCAGAACCTGGGCCAGAGTGCAACTTCATCACTTCATAAATGGCACTTCAAAGCAGAAGAGGAGCACAGTGAAATTACAGACAAAAAATGGCTTTAACAGAAGAGAATGGAATTGTTAAGAAGAGAGATGAGTTTTACTTAAATACCTTTCTGAGAAAAATCAGTATGGAAAAGTATGTGATGCATGCTAAGACCAGTCACTTTTACAAGTATGGACCATAGTTTTTCAAAGACTGTGGTCAAGATTTGCAGTAACTAGCAGCTAATTTGAATACTTTAAACTTTTCAACCTATAAAGCCCAAATCAGAGCTCTTGACACCTGGTCTGTTTGTTTCCAAAGTGCTCACTAATCAATAAAAAATATTCTAGAACAGTTCCTCTTCCTCTCCTCCCTCCTACCCCACAAGACAGAGGATTTCTGAGGAAAGGCTCGTAACTTCAGGAAAAACAAATAAACAGACCTCACTCTGCACAGTTGTCAGACACCCTTGGCATTCATCACAGCAGCCCAACACACAATTAATGTTAGAAAACTTCTGGGTTACACAGTTTATGAAACATCTGAGGAATAGTCTCAATCTGATTTCAGAAGCAAACAGCTGGACAGCAAAAAAATGCACATGACAAGTTATAAATGACGTAACTCAAATAGTGCACGTTTATTCTGAACGGTATTTCTAAAGAGTTTGAGAAAAACAAAAACATGCTCCTGATGTACAACAAGGGCAATGATACAGATTAAAAATGGACCATCTTATTGTAAAGAATTTGCTCCCCCTGCAACTTAACTTGTAACATTGAGAATGCATCTGTAAACTGCATACAGCATACCTTTCACTAAATCTTAACTCAAGAGACCAGGGGTGGTGTTAGCCAAATTAATCAGGAAGCAGTTGCAGATTCAAAAGAAACATCCAAGTCAGCAAACACTTTACAAAACACAGACATTGTGGATAGCAGCTGACCCTGGATTACAACATGGGGGAGAATAAAACAACTTGGGGGATCAAATTTTTACTAGACACAGGGCACCATCAAGATTTAACAAAATATCATGTAAGTTTCTTTCAATTGTAACAGTATGTCATATTTAGTTGGCAGGTTTAACCATTAGCTGCATCATGTAAACTCAGCCAGTTTCTGTATACACTAAATACATTCTCTCCCTTCCCCCTCCCAAAAATGAGGGATCTCTCGTCTGGATGATTCTTTTTCTCCTGTACCATGGTTTCCTCAAGTTGGAGTCTTCTTGTAGGTAATATCTTCACACTTCAACCGATGTATGACAAAGCCAGTTGCAGAGATTCAGGAATAACTTGTATATACACAATTTCCACTCTAAAGCTGTTAGTCACATACATTTTTCTTGCTAGATCTTCATCCAGAATGGGAGGTGCTGGTGGTTTTTTTCCCCCCCACTGAAACTCCCAATTTTGGAAAAATTTAGTTGTTCACAAGCTGTTATTTTCAAGGTAGAAGGATGTCCTCCTGCAGCAACAATCCAAGTAACTGAAGTTCTCTGCAGTAAGCCCATACTTCACACAATTTCAGTGTCTCTGGGTAACAGCACTCAGATACAGCACTCTCCTCCCTCACTCAACACAACCGATAGGCTAATAAAATACAACTGTCTGTCATCCAGAACTACTGACCTTCACCTGCCCTTACCCATGTACAGGGAACACTGTTTTCTTAAGATTCAGATTAAACCTTGTATTCAAGATTCAACAACTGTTTTCCAGGATTAATAGCCTGGGAAAAGGAGTCTTAGATTTATTCTCTCTTCCACCTCCTACAAAACATTTTATCAGAAGTTACAATGAGGCAGGTCTGCTGTGGAATAGGAGCTTTAAGAATTGTTCTCATGGATACATTCATAGAATGATGGCAGCCCAAAGCAAAAAGAGACAGAAACAAAGGTTAATCCAAGTAAGTTCAGACATCAGACTTGTACTTTTAAACCTGAAGAAAAACTGTCTGTGAAACACACTGATTTGTGGAAGCCTACGACAACAGCAAATCCTAAGAGTTCATATCCCCACACCCATCTACCCAACCCAAACACTTACCACTTAGTTCTAGAAGAATGAAGAGCACTTTGCTTGGCACCAGAGGCAGCTATGGTCTGAGTTACAGCTGTGCTGCACGAACATCCTCAAATACAATACTATCTCTCTCTCCCACCACATACTTCTCTTGGTTTGGTCTACAGATGGCCAGGGAAACTATGTTGGCATGTGACAAGCTACTTGTGCTTCGATACATCCCCTTCTAGAAAGATGCTGGACTGCCAACATAACTGCCATGAGCAGGTCCTAGCTGTACTGAAAATAAGCTTTTGTCAAAACTAGGCTGCCTCTGGCCAAGGGAACCGTTTGCATCTTTCTAGCCAGAGTCTGCCACCGAGTGTTGCAAACACAGGTGCTCGGGCCATGCAGACGGGCTAGTGTTGGCCACCTGCCCATCTCCAAGACTCCATTAGTGCAAACTCAGCAAATTAAGCAGCCATTTTGCAGCGCAGGTCTGTCAAGATGCACTCCGACAAATGCTACACACCTCTGTCAAAGAAGGAGTAATTGTGTAGCAGCTGGTATAGTCACCCCTGGGGTATCAAAGACCACATAACCCGCAGCGAGGGGTGCCATCCTCTGCCTCACCACAATTCCTGTTTTGGAATCCTTGGTTCCCAAGTCACCCTCTAATGACTGGACAGCACCTACTAACCAGATGTATGCTGCAATGCACACTACAGGTTGGAGGCTTTCAGAGCGGAAGAATTCAAGATGCAGATCTAAACTTTAAAAAACAAACAGGAAAAGAATACAGTTCAGCATCTACATAGGGGATGGGGCAGGTTGGTGTTGTCTCAGCTCAGTGCACTTTCCCAGATGCTTGGAGAAGAGTCCAAGCTCAAGTTGGTATTTATATTGGCATACATAAAATTGCTGGCAACAGTGCCTAGAACGGAGCACTGGTATTCACGCAAACAAAGCATGAAAGGATGCAAAGCAGAGCTTAGTACAGTTTACTGTAGCCTCAAAGTTACAGTACTAGGAAGAAGCCAGCCAGCCTATTTTCCAAACCCATAAAATGCTCTAATATATGCTGCTTTCTCCGGTGCTCCACGAACACCCTCTCACCAGAGGAGAACTGCATTATTACTACTGAACGGGGGAAGGGGAAAATAATCTTCAAAGGAGCAAAACCACGCAGTTCTTCACCACCTCCTCCCAAAGGAGCTCATAAACACAGCAAGTCAAGCCAATCCCAAGCAAATCCAGGAGACCCTGCAAAGCTATGTAATTAGGGTCAGAATCATGTCTGTCTTCTTAGCCTTGCTGCCTGGTTTCCTCAACCCTTACATCTGTCACCACAGATTCAGTAGCTGTAACAAAGTTATCTGGAGACAGGTGCTTGCCTTATGTCATCAAAGCTGGTAAGGTGGTCACAGTCACTTTTTCCATCCCAACAACACAGATAAAACTAACTCTCAATGAGCCCTGCAGAATTTCACCCATTTTTAAAGCAAGGGTGTTGCCTCAGGATTCATATTTTTACAAGGTTATTCTTGCCATCACCAGATCTAGCTCTTACTCTGGCAAAAGTCTGGTGGGAGTTGGGTAAATGAAAATAAGAAAAACAAAGACCACTCTAAATCCTCCTCTCAGTCAGTTAAGAAGTGTAGCACCAGCTTGGGTGAGGAGTATTTAAAAAAAGCATCCAAAAAGATCAGCCCAGGCAGAGTGAAAAGGTATGGTAAAGTAGCCTACCCTTCTCAGCAAAAGATAGAGGAAAAAGCCATACTCAAAAATATTGGGAAGAACTAAATATACTTTTTTGAGGTGGGGGGATTAAAAGGAAGAGTGGGAAGTACTGAAGTAACATTCAAAGGTTGGGGGAGAGTAAAGTACCCTGTAGGTTATAAAAAACACAATAATGTAGGAGTCAAAGGACAAGATATTGCTTTGCCTTTTCCCCCCCCACTGGGTTTACATTCTGCTTACTGAAAGAATAATTCTGAAGGAAACTTGTCATCAGGATAACCTGCTCAAGCCCTCCACACCTCAAACTTAAAAAGAGATCTGCACACCTTTTCCCACCCCAACAAAAAACAAAAACAAAAAACCAGCCCCCCACTGCCCTCAAAAGAAAAACCACCAGAAAGGAGAGCTCAAAAAAAAAAAATCCAAAACCAACCAAAACCCAACCCCAAACATGATTGGACAATCCTTGGAAGAAGCATTACATTTTGTTGGAGAGAGGTCAAGAAAAAAAAATTAAGATGAAGGGGTGGAGTAAAAAGAAAATCATAACAAAATGAAAAACCAACCAACCAATCAAAAAAAAAAAAAAAAAAAAGAGGCCTCTCTTTCCTTATTTGGCGACAAGCAAGTGCAAGAAAGTGTCCGCTGGGGTTTCGTTCAGTTGTCGGTCTTTTGCACATCTGCGTTCTGGCCAAGACAAGGGGCTTTGAGGTTTTTCTGCAGCACGTGAGCATCTGCGGGCTCTATCCTCTTGTAGTAGTTCTTCTTCGTCTCAATGATCTCAAAGCCAAACTTTCTGTAGAAGTCAATTGCAGATTCATTGCTGATCTGGACATGCCTGGGACAGAAAGGGCACAGAGAGACAGGGTCAGTATTCTGCCTCCAGAATGGTCAAAGACAAGAAAAGCAGCTACTTAGATAGAGACAGGAACAGCGATGTAAATCAAGACTGGAAATGTCTGTCTTGCCAATTCAATTCTGGGCTAACACTCAGCTCCTGGCTGGCCCATGGTTATCAAGAGTAGTAAATGTTTCCCCTCAGTAAAACTCTTTCAAGGAACACAAGATAGCAGAGAGACTCTGAAGTATTACTACCTCAGTAATTTCAATTCTTCTTCATCTTAATAAAGCAATATGGCAGATATTTAATGGAAATATGTAACAGAGTTTCACTGTAAAGCCAACTTTAACCTCCTGTAGTAACACTTTAGAGATGACCAGAGGAGTTGTCTCAGTGATGCGCCCAACACGCTGTAACATACAACTGGCAATGGTGTTTGATATTATTTTAACACCTTGCTCTACACTCTAACTACTCCTCTCTCCTCACAAAAAGCTGTAATACAAAAAAGTCCCATGGATTTACAAAGTCCTTTTCTCTTGTATTTACTCCCCTAGAGTTTTACAGATTTTGCTAGCGTGTTTCAAGGTCTCCAAAACAAACAGCCACCAGTTCTTTATCCTAAGTGATTAGGACATTTATTTGCCTAAGTTTCATTTAAAAAAAAAAGAGAAAAAAGAAAAAATAAGAAATAGAGGAAAGAAAGAAAAATGTTTGACTCAACGAAAGGCATTCATTAAACACTCCCAAAATTCAGTGGACACTGCACAACTTCATGAATCACTTTGTCATGACAACACACCGCATAACCATAGAACCAAAGTAACTGTGGAAGCAACAGCAGAACAAAACAGATCTTAGTGCTAAGCTCAATAAGTACCAAAAAGCTAAAAGGGAACTTTATTATAATGACAAATTTAGGCACTGATATTAAATTTGGTGCTAAACTGCGTAATATGTTCAAACAGAAGATGCACAAGCAATAGATATAGTAATAAAATCAACAGGCCACAGAAAGAACTTCAGCCCAGTTTTGGGGGCTCTTTATTGTCATGCCAGAATCCTTGGTCTAGGAACTGTAAAGAAGGATTATGAAGGATTTGGGGGTTTATTTTGCATTAGAACCAGCAAACAGTTTCTTCACTGTGCACACAGTAACATGCAAAAGTAAAAAGGAAAGCCCCTGTCCCATTATGCAGGCATCTCAGAGAGAGGTCATTACCACTTCTCCTGAGGCAGGAGAGCAGGAATATGAGCCAAAAGCAATTTTACTCAGACACCTCTTTAGAACATGTTCCTCTTACAGAGATGGCACAAAGCAACAACAGCAGAGGACATGGAAGAGTCCCCACCTCCATGGCAGAAGTTTGAGGAGAAAGTCACTCCATTTACAGTGATACCAGTGTATGAAACTCTCCTCACAAAGCATCTTCCACAGTCCTGGCAAGTACTCAGGGTGTAGTAGGTGGCAGTGTAAGTCCATCCAAGCTGTACCTGCTGTGGGCCTATCCCTAGAATTGTGCTGGCACTGGTGTGAGGGCCAAGACAGTGATGGACAAGAAGGAGTTGGCTCAGAGAAGCGATCAGGCCAAAAACTGCCATCAGCTCATTTGGTAACCACAATACACCAATGCACAGGAAAAAGCAGAAGTGTGAAACCAGCAGCAAAGGAAAAGCATCGTTTTGGCATTTATGGATTTCAGACTCTGTTTCCAGGGTGATTACTGGGGTGACTGTCCTCTACCCCAGTGCTTGTTCTCTTGTCTGCATCAGGCCAAGTGCTTACGCAGACATGCAGCTGATTTTAAAAATAACCAAAACAAAGCACAAGAAAACCACCCCCAAAACCCAAAAGCACACTAAAACGAAAAAACAACACCCAGAAACAAAACTGAAAACAGCTTCCTCAGCTGGGTCAGGGCACTGATCTAGTTTATAGTGTTGCTGCACAAATAGCTGACCTGGCAGTGTGCAAGAATGAGAATAGCAGCTGGGCCTTATTACTGAATGTAGTAAACTTTGTGCACTTGCTAACATCTCTAATATTCTAACCCACAGAGTGCTGTCAAAAGACAGAAAGCAAATGCATCAAAACTGCATTCAAGACTTGCAGCATTTTCCATTCTGAAGATGACCCTGTATGATAAAAATAAAATCCCTTCTAATAAGGTTTTTTTTGGTCTTACAGTGTAATTTTGCTCTTGAACATAATTTTGTAACTAAACTACTTTCAAATTCAGCAAATTTGTAGAATCCTTTCTAAAGCAAGCAGCTTTTGGTTTTCTCAGCATTACACAACAAGCTCAGAATGACCCCTGGTTTTCCTGCTAGTACTTACAAGATGTTCCATGACCTCACTAAAATATACACTAAACCCACGCTTGGATCTCCATCCCTTTGCTCCCATATCTACCTTTATCATCACTCAAAAAATGCATGAGTGTAACTCATTTACTTACAGATAGATGTTGTCAAAAGTGCCATCTTTTTCACAGATGTTTAAGACATGATTCAACATTTTAGTTCCTGCCAAAAGATAAAGAGATACTTAGGAAAACTAGAAGGGCACAATTTAGTCTCTACTTAGCTAGGTTCTTCCTTGAAGAGAGGCAGGTTAACTGTAGGTAGACTAAAATGATAGTGTGAAAACTAGGAAAGGCAAATAAAACATGATGTGTGAGTATTTCACACATCTCTCTCTGACTGCTCATAAACCTTAATTCATTGTTTCTTTGCAGAAGAAATAAAAATCACAACAGACCAGAAGCATACTTATAAATCAGCTTGTTTTAATACTCGTTTCAAGGTCTCAAACTCAGCTCAAAATACAGCCAAAACATTGTATAAAGCAGTGAGGACACTGGTAACCTTTTCTACTAAAGACCTAGCAAAGTAATTTAAAATAAAGTTATCTTTTCAATCCAGTTTGTCAAAGCAAACAGGTTACTATAGGTCTTGATTAATCTGTCCTATGGGTTTGCAATGTGGAGCAAAGACCTAAATGCAGTATAGACAAAAAGCAGGTGCTACCCCTGAGCAGCAATAACCAGCAGTGATAAAGACAAAATAAACAGGAAGCCCCCACATTTAGAAGAGTGAAGGGAGAAGCCAATGAAGGAATGTTGTGTTCTACTTATGTATGACTTGCATAGTGGCTATATATCTCTGACAAATTATTTCATCTCTCTCTGCAACAATTTTCACATCCATAGAAGCAGAGTATTTACATCACAGTATGATAATATGATCAAGATTATAGTAATCTGAAATCCTGAATTAAAAATTTCTACAAAAGGTTCATTTCTGAAAGGCAGGGTAGAATGAGCACATGATAAATCATACTTGTTCCCCAAGTGCCTTCCAAAGAAATCAGTAGTCTAAAGTGCACTAACTTGGTTTAAAATCTGAAAGAGCATATAGAAAGCTGGAGAGTAATCTGGTTTCTTTGATGTCTCAGATACAAAAGAAGACCCTCCTTACCTATTCCTAGCCTTCGGTAGGGTGCCAGGCATCCAAGTGTCATGATGTACAGTCTCTTCTGGTTCTGGGAGTGATCCACCCTACAGCACACTGCTCCCACTGCAATATCATTGAAATAGGCTGCCAGGAAGGGAAACAAAGGTTTATGAGTAACAAGTCTCAAACTACACATACAGCTCTTTCATTTATACCCTATATCTTCCTCCCTCCCCTCTTGTTAATTCTCCTATCCAGATAAAGTAACATACATTGTGGATTCACTCTTGGAATGAAGTAATTAATGTTGCTTTGACACAGTAGTTGCTCATTACTGTCCACACCAACCAGCAATGACATCAGGAGGCAAGCTGGCAATGCACAACTGTTTTCTTCTGGAACAGAAAACATGCCTATTCCCAGTGGGATGCAATCTGCTTAGAAACAGACCCTCTGTGGCTTCTTTGAGGTTTTTAAACAGTTATTTTTCATTATGTAAAACAACTAAATAGAAGGAGCAGCTATTCAAAACCATAACGGATAGCAATGATGACCACTTCTGCCACCACAGCCCACAATTACTGGCAAGAACATTTGTACCTAGTTTGGCAAGTTCGCCAACCTCCAGTACATCCTTGTAGAACTTGTCATTGTAGCTGACAGGAAAAATGACCTGGTTTAGCCTCTTCAGCTGCTTAATGTTGTGTGGCGTCACATCTCCCAGCTCGATCCGGCTACTGGAACAAATCAAAACATGCTTAACATCTGACATACTGCAACATTTTTAAGGATGCCCAAGATTGTTTTGCTTATCTTTAGAGAGCTGTCCAACCTAATAGTCAGCTCAATACATATTTGAACTGCCACATCCAACCCATACAATCAAGTCTTATGCTGGTGGCTGATTTAAGTCTAAAACCAATTAAGTCAATTCTATACAGTCAGAAGTTACTGGGGGGGAAACAGGAGAACATGGATCTCTGCCAAAGTATTAGCTTTAACATTATCCCACTCATTTCCCCTCTGATCATCAAGACCACAAAAAAAAAAAAAATTAAAAGTCCAAAGAAAATATGGGAGGAACAGGAAGCTAGAACAGAGACCAAGGAAATGAAGTCCTTATCCATGCTTCAAAGACAGCCTCAATTTTACCATCTATCAATATACAGCCTATGCTTAGACATTACTAGACATCTGTCTCTAAAAACCAACAGTACTGCATGCAACAAATATATTAAGCCTGTTAATATGCAAGTGTGCCCTTCTCAAGGTGGTATCTCCATCTACTTTGATCATCACTGAAATCTTTCTTCCTGCTGAGAGCAGAACCACAACCTTAAAATACACTAAATTATACTGGAAAGAAACAGACCAAGCTTCTCTCTTTTCTAAGACTAACTTCCTAATGGAAACATTATACACACAGAAGAAAACTAAAAAAAAAAGAAAGATAAATTTAAAAAGAAAGAGACTAGTTACCCTTGGGTAAGTGCAAGCAGTTTTAACAAGGATTACAATAATAAAAAATAAAAAGACCAAGAGAATCAAATTCTTTTCCCAAATGCTCACCAGAATACGTAGGCAGGTACAAAGCCAGTGCACATGGATTAGAAAATCACACAATTATAGGTTCATATCAGCCCTGCTTTACTGAATAGATATGGGCAACCAGATTGTTTTCTGCCCAAACAGCAGTAAAGACACTGTTTGCTCTCAAGATTCCTTTCTTCATGTATGGCCATTTGCCTAAGTCCCTTTGAGAATTATATTCCAACACAACGTAAGTCCCGAGCTAATAAGGATGATGTTCTCACACTACAGAAGTATTCCCAGTGTAAACAAGCATGCAATCAAAGTTATTAGATGGTGGAGAAACTGTGGTACTTGTTTTATGCCCAGCTTGGCACAACTGCTCAGCCTAGCACAGCAGGGCTTCTTCAGGCTCACAGAAGGCAAGTTCTGATCCCAGCCAGCAGTGCTGCTGCCTTTTCCTCATAAAGGGCAGGAGTAAAACTGTGGCATGTGGGTTCTTGGTATATCTGTGTCTGTGAAAGTGTTTTGCTGGAGTAGGGCATCTCGGTAATCTCGTACTAGAAGCGAAGAGAAGACTTGCTGCACTCTGCATGAGAGTAGAAACCAAAGGGAGCAGGTCTCAACTTCCCAGCTAGGTCAGATGAGCTGCAGTGCAGGAGGTCAGGAAGGGGAAGAGGCAAACCTCACACTCATACTCAGTTACTGAAAGCCTAGACTTCTTCTTCAAATAACACTATATTAGCCTTGGTGATACAAAAAAGCATCAGTAGTTCCAAGCTTCAGAAGATCAGCAAGGCTAGCATAATGAACTTACAACAAAGTTGCTATACACTATGTCTCCTTTGGAGCAAAAATCCCTGACACAGACCATCACCAGGTAGTGTTTTCTAATATTATTTAAAGATTAATTAGTTACTAATCAAACAAACAAGGCATTAGAAGACAGTCACTATGAAATATTTATGATGACAGTGCAACAGGACAAAAATATATTACCACAGGCAGCCAGGACAAGATGGCTAAGAAAGGGAACATGGCCAGAAAATGGATCTTCACCTAGAAGGTTTCAAACAGAGAACAAATAAATAAATGCAGAAGCGGAGTCTAAGGCTGGGAGCTGCTGAGCCAAGACATCACCTCTGAGGCTGGCATCAGGCCAGAGAAACGAGCCCTGTTAGTAGATGGCTAAAAGGCACTTGCTGGCACATTTCCTCAAGCCCCTGGACTTCCCCCTCTATCTCTCACCACTTGCCACATTCACTGCTGCCTCCTGCCATCTCCTGCTGCTTGTCTCCTGTGCTGTCACTATCTGGTTTGTCCTTGCAAGAATTGCACCAGGGACAGTATCTTACCCTGGAGAATAATATGAAAGAGGTTTGAGAAACACTGCAGGAAGCATAAATCAATACGCTAAATATATCTGTTTAAATAGCGTGTACTCAAACCACAAATTAGTTTAATGTATAGCACTAGCTGATTAAACCACATCTATTACGCACAAAACCATTTAATACGTAAATTAAATAAGAACATGGAAAAGAAGACCCACATAATGAGAATTCATCATTTTGCCTGAGGACAGTGTGGCAGAAGTGCCACTGGGGCCTTGAGTAAAATCATGAGAAAGCTGGCACCGCTGCTGAAAGCAGCAGTCTTGCTGTCCCCCAAGCCACTCATTTCCATCCTCTTGCTGGCACAAACGTTTGTGGAACAATGTGGTGAACCAACACCAATTAAAACTAACCTGGACAAAAAAAAGAAAAGTTTGGTTCTAACCCACATCAGTCCCCTGACTGGATGCACCACACAAATCCTCTGCCAGCATAAAGAGAAAAAAGGTTGCCATAGGCAGAACTAATTGGTTCTTGAGCAGAAGTGCCAGCTCACCCTGGTTTAAACTGGAAGTACTGTGCAAGAGGAGCACAGGGATGTAGATTATCCAGTACATCTGTGAACACAGTCTAGAAATATTGTGCTACACTTTATCATTTATAGAACAACATGCACCCTGATCCTAAGGATTTAAAAAAAACTACTCCAAACAGCCAAGACAAAGCACATGTAACAAAGGACTCAAAATTATCACTCCTTTCTTTCCACCAGAGTAAAGCAAGCAGCTTTGTGGGGTCTTCTTTGTTGTTGTTGTTTGTTTTTAACAGCTGTTTACAACTAGACCTGCTTCTTCAAGTGAAGTCTCAGCCAAATCAGTAACTTAAGTAAGTTTACTAAGACAGCTAAGGTCTGACTAGGCCAGTCCTGTGCATTCCAGCTTAGTAGAGGGTGTACCAGAAACACTTATCCTCTGCTGTTGCAAATAAAAAAATTAAATTACGAGCTCAAATTATCATATGAGAGAACATAAAGATGTGTAAAGAACCTGAAGTGCCCAGAAGGGACACGCCCTCCCATAACAAATTATTCTACTCTATGATGCTACTAACATTCCTAAGAAGATCCACACTCACTATTGGCACCCTACAGCTCAAATGGCATGCCATGGAGGATGCAACAGTCAACTAACTGTACTCCATCTTAGATGTCAAAGCTTCTGGGACAAGCCAGCCACCCCATCCCAAGCAATTGTTTTTAGCACAGAGGAATGAGGGACTCCTGGCTTATCAGATCAGGCCTCTTACTACTACAGTGTTCTACAAATCCATACGCTCTCCTCAATGGAATACCAGCCTTCTGAAGCCACTTAAACATCTTCCATGGTAAGGCTGTTCCCAAGCTACCATTATTCTCAGTTAGTTATTCCAGTGTACTCAAATGTACCTCTGTGCTGCCTGGAGATGATGGGCACCATTGCACAGGCCTTTTCAAGAGAGTTATCATGATCTGTTCATACCTTTCTTCTAACTAAAGCCAAGCTCCTTGCCTTTTCCTGTAAGACTGGCTCTTAATTCCTACTATTGTCAAACTAGCTCTTCCTTACATTCCTTCTGATTAAAGTTGATTCTTCTTAAACATGGCTAACCAAAACTGATTACAGCAGCCCCAAACACTGTTGTCTTGTCCAATGGCACTAAGTTTTTCCTGTCACTACCAGAAGCATTTTCCTGACATATCCTAGGACTACATTTGCATTTTTCACGACTGCTACATTCCATGACTTGGTCATTGGGGAAAAAAACCACTTGGAGAATTCACTAGTAAAGGGAATCGGTTCCGGGTGCATAGGCTGCTATCTGTTAAAAGCACACAGCAACGCTGCCCAGTGATGTAAGAGCGGAAGTGAAGAGTGATCCACGAAATCTGAACAGAAGTGTGACTTCAGTGAGGTGACAGGCACTACTTCCTGAAACTGGATGTGTGCCCAGAACATTGGCATTAACACTCTTGCTCTTGCATGCCAGCATCCTAAGATCCTTCAGGCACTGGCTAGAAAAAGCCTCACATCTTTTTTAGGACCAAATGCAATCTAGTTAGTCCTGCTGCAGTTGCACTGCTCTGCCCTCAGCTTACAGGGCCGTGATTTGAACAGTCTGTTTTTCCTACAATGTCTTACATTGATACTGGTGGAAGTAACACAGGCTACATGAGACATTAGTGTTACATATGCTAAGACTGCCTTTCACTGCTCAACATATACCATAGGAGAACTTCTATACAGAATGACAGCTCAAGAGGCAGCCAATTTCCAGCTACAGTTCAAGAGGAAACACAAATTCACTCCCTGGGAATAACGAGTGCCAAACACCAGTTTAGAACCAACATCAGGGAGAAAAAGGGCGAATGTCGAGTTTCTTAACGCAGCAAGAATCTCAGTCTCATTCAACTTTAAATAGTGCAAGTCTCTCCCCAGAGGGATGTGCCTGACTGAAACAGATCTGCGTGTAACTGATAGCTGGGCTCAGGCTTATTGAAGGCATCTGTCAGGCTAAATTTAGCAGAGCTGTATCTGAAACTTGCAAAACTTACTGAGAAGTCAGGAGAGGCAGCACAGAGAAATGGGCCCTAACAAATTAAGAGGACTTCAGAGAAGGTTTGTCACCTGCTAAGCAGCCAGCTAGCTTTATTGCTTCTATTTTGGCTTCCAAGTCAAAGCAGGAGTCTAGACAGGATAATCCACTCATAAAATAAAACCAAACCAGAACTACGAAGGCGATAGACCTGAAGGGTGTGGCTCTGCTTAGATTCTACTCCAAAGCCAAAAGAGCCTCTCCTAGTGTTTTGGGGTCTGGGGTTGTAGGGATTTTTATGGGTTTTTTTGATTGGTTTATTTTTGTTTAGTTTTTTTTTAATGGATGAGCTGTCTTGCTACACACACAAGTTAGTCTAGTTCTTGTGGGCAGACCAGTATGTTTTCAATTATCTCAAAGATCTGTGGGCTGCATATCTACTCTGCTTCACTTGTCAGAAAACCAGAAGGATAAGTACAAACCTAGCATGCAAAAAGTCTTACTAATTTGCTCTGAGACCCCTGATCTTCTTTAGTCCTGCTTACTACTGAAAACTTGTATTGCATGACACCTGACACCCTGCAGGATGCTACCCCACTTCTGGCCTGCAGAAGAACACAATGATGTATAGAAGAAAATGAAGCAATTTTAGAATCAGAATTAACAGAAGATTTCATTCAAGACTTGAAAGACTACTGGATCTCACTGTGAACAGGTTTCATGCATCACAATTCCCCAAGACATGCATTAGACCCTAGCTACCTTTCCCTTTATCATTAAAAAAAGGAAAAATTATGCAGCACATTACAGCCAAGTTTCTTCATTATATATGGATATCGTATAATTTACTCTGCTTCAACTTAGAAAACCTGACCACACACAAAAGACTGGCCAGTCTTCACATGCAAGAAGCAAAGTTATGCTATAATAGCCTCACAATTTTTCCAGCTGAAACATGTCCTAGGTCTCAAATCTTCAAGTGAAAAATAAACTTTCCCAAGAAAATTATAAGCTATCTTATTCTGTTGATGGATACAAAGAGCATGAATCACTATGCCCAGCTGACAGAATTTTCAAACTCTAGAAGAGCAAAAATAAATGTAGCTGGTCGAAAGCAGAAAATCAGGCACGCATAAATCACTTAATTGTCCATAAAATTCTGTTGCTCCAGTGCACCTCAAAGGTTAAAGGCCTAAATATTTCATCAGCCTATCCCAGGTACATCAATATCAGGTGAATGAGGAAACAACTTGTCTGCAATCATACAGCAGACACAAACCTCAACTCTTCGTTGCTGCTCTGAAGTAAGCTCACAGGAACATTGATTTTGATCCATGATTGCTAAACAGAAGTACTTCACTATTTTGAAATAGCTTCCCTCAAAATAAGTTTTGTGCCTCCACTAACTATATTCTGAGACACCTTATAGATTACTGCCCCTTTACACACCCTCAATGTCCCCATATCTAACAGTTATAACCCTTACTTGCCTCCCAGAAGATCATGACTCTTTGCTAATTAGTGTTCATGAAGTACCTGATGATCATCAGGTAAGAACAGAGGCTTACCTTCAAATTCAAAATAGAAGTGATGCTTACAAAGTACCTTATTTACATAAATACAGCTTGAGGGCACTTCTTGTACGTACACAAGTAACAAACTACGGAATTGACATATCAGGAGAAAATAATATTGCTGCTTCACACAAACGATTTCTATAGGTCACTGAAAATACATTTCTTTACAAATGTCTTTGTCCATTAGAATAGTGGAAAAAAAAACTCAGTTCATTATGGGTTTCCTACCTATACTTTGGATTTCAGTCCCAGAGCTGGGTTTTGCAAGGTGTTCAAATCACATATCGTATTAATAACATACTGTGAAAAATTAACTGAATGTGCTATCAGTTTCAAGTGCCTACCTTAAAAACACTTCTAAGGCAACAATCATTTCCCCCCCCCATCCTTTTCCTAATTTTCACTAAGAATTAATTGTTCTCAAATAAAAATCTGTGCCAAAGATCTAAAAACAAATACATCGCCTTTAACTGCTATTTTCAACTTAATTTGTGATCTTTGCCGACAATTCCAAGTGCCATGTAGAGAAAAGTTTCACAAGCCTTCAGCTGCTGCTGGTGTCTCATCTCATACTCTCAAGAGAACATAAATACAATACTCAGATGGTGGAAATTAGAATTTTTTTCAGAGTTAGAGATTCTAGTCTGCTAAGGGCCAAAAATCACATGGAGCCTGGAAAAGAACAGGGAGAGGGAGAAGAAAGGCCAAGTGAGCTCAGGAAGTACTTCATGCATGAAGATCTTACTATGAAACACAGTATTTTCTATTAATTAAAGAAATACTCTGCCTCCAGGAAAACTCAAATATCTTAATCTTAGTCACCTAGTGACAGTGTTGTGGAAATGGTTTTGGCTCTATTTTCAATAAGGCCTAAGGTATAATTTTCTTCTCATAATGAATTAATTCAATACACTTTGACACAAATACACAGTTACCCCATTTCAGTGCTGTGCTTCTCCGCTCTCAGGCCTTCAAGGCCAAGAGTTTCCAAATAACCAGGTAATCTTCTGTGCACAGACTCTCTTACCCCTGGCTTCCCTGCCTCAAACTCCCTCCTGACAAACTTCTGCTGCTTTACAACTCCCACATGGGTCATTTTTTCCCTTTCTCTTTTCCAGCCGGGAGTAGAAAGTAATCCTGACATTGCCTCACTCAGAGCAGGAGAAATGCAAGAAGTACTGCACTTCTCTCTTATCAATTCCCAAACAAATATAAAGATCCAACTTTTTATGTTCTTTCCTCTTCTGGATAAAAATATCTAGCGCCTTCTCAGATTATTGGTCTCAACACTTCTAATGCTTGCCAAATGGGCAGGCTCTTCAAGTTCTGAATGATTTCAACTTGGATTAAAGTATTTTTCTGGCTCAACCATCACCCATTATTCCCCATTTTAAAAGAGATTTAGTGTGGCAAAGGAGGATGCATCATTTCTTGTCCTCAGGAGATGGCAGCAGAGTCTGTGGCATTTGGTGATTAACTAATGTTACTACATTTTTCACAGAAATGTCCCAAACTACCAAGCCACATCTACATGCAGAAAGAATCGAATGGTCAAACAGTACTCAAAACACAAGACTGGGTTCTAAAGTGCTTTAGTAAAATGGCTACAACCCCTCTGCTACCTTCCTACCCTCCCAATCCTTCCTACTTCATGGAATGTCTTAATCTGGTTATGGAATTAAACTCAAAGTGGTCAGAGTTATAAATCAGGTTAAAGTACCTATAATAAACTGCACTGAGTTTTTTTATAAACTCATTTAGAAGCTGTTAAGCCATTTGCAAGCTTGCATATAGACAAAGTCTAAATTTACTGTCCATGAAAATAAACGCAGACTATAGCTCACACTTGGACATTTCTAGGTTCAGAAAAAGCCTAAAAATAAAGTGATTTTCAAGCTCAATTACCTTTTTTGTCCTGCCTCCAGTGCATATGACCATTCAGCAGTTTTCTCATAAACTTGGAACTTCCTCCCATATATGTTAAGCTTAGCACTGTGCCGAGCAAACGGAAACAATTCAGCAGCTCCGCACAAACTCTGTCATACTAACTCAGGAGAGAAGAAACCCTCCCTGTTCTCCTCAGAAACATGATCATCTTCAGGACCTTGAAAGGTTTACTCCTTGAATCTGGGCAAAACAAGCAGAGGTATCAGAGCTTACCCATAATGACTCCCCACACTTCAAAAACAATATAGTTATTTTTGCTGTTATGTTCAGTACTCCCCAGCTGTGATGTCTCTCCTACAAAGGCAGCCAGAGCAGCAGAAGCCTGCAAAGTCCCAGGGTTAGGAAGTTCTCTGAGGCAGCAAGTACCTGTTGCATAGGATGTAGCCTGGAGGACTCTTCCACGGCAAGTCAGGAGAACCCTTAGGAACTACAAAACCTGAGACTTAGCTGCAAACACAACAAAGTTGAGAGGCTATCTCCTAGGAGTGTCTTACCCAAAAGTGGTGCACACTTCTAAGTGTCTTCTTTCTAAGAAGTTTTTTCTAAGTCTTCTTTCTTTCTGGTTTAACACACAACACTCTACTTACTCCCTGTTTCAATTACTTTTCCACCACATGGCTGAAGATGTGCCACTGCATGAAAATCTCCCAGGTGTTTCCCATCAAAACTGGAGAGGGATTTGGTTAATGTGACAAAACAACACAGGCACAGGATCACAGGCACTGAGCCCTGCTTGTAACATGCACGACCGGCTCCGTGTATGTGACAATTCTGGTCACACAGAACGTACATGCATGCAATGGAGCACGCAGGTCCTGCAACAGCCTCATGGAATGTGATTTTTAGGGAAGGCCATCAGGGAAAGGCTGGATGCCTTATTTCCATAGGTTTCATCTGAACTGAAACAAGTCAGAAATGCACCCTTACTTTAAGATATCAAATGTCACGGACAGCAATCAGCAAATGCTCAAGAATCAATGCAAGACTTTCACTTTTCTTTCCTTAAAACCAGCAGCATAACAACCGTAATGAAAACACAAAACCACTGAGGAACAAGTGAATCATGAAAACACCAAAGTGCAGGGAGTAATATTTACACCAGCTCTATAAAAACAGCCTTATTACTAGAGACAGTGGAACCTGAGTCCCTTCCAGTGGTATTTTTCCTCATGCAAACACAGTTCTAAAATAGATTTTCAAATTCAAGAACTAACAATAATAAATTAATAAATTAATAATATAATAAATGAAAAAATAAATTAATCTCTAGAGAATCACAAGGTTCACTAACAGAACAGTGAAATACCTCAGCTTTTCAAGTCACATTTAAGAAAGAAAGGGAAACATAATGAGACTCTAATCTATTAAAATTATTTAGAAGGTGAGGATGGAGTGAACATAAAGCCAAGTCTCACAAAACCAGGTGGAAGCTAATAGCAGTTCCCAGTTGAGCAGATGGTGTTTAACCCATCAAATAAGAGAAAATCCACAAAATTGTAAGCAGCTGAGAAAGCACAAAAATCTTCAGCTATTTCTGAAACCAGAGGTCCTAGGTAGAAGAGGTCACCTAACCTCAAACACCCTGATGACAGAGACACTACAACCTACTATGCATTAACACACATCTATGTGCTATTTCGAATTCAGAGAGCTAAGAAAGAAGGCTGTAAGACATATACGTTGACTACACAGTCTTTTAGATCTGAAATTTCATGCCAATTAACTGGATAGTTTCTTTTTTAATTCTTTCTCTGCTGAACTAGACTCTTCATAATGACAGCTGATAAAACATCAGCTGCTCCAAGCGCTTCCAAAATCATCTCTGCATTTTGTGGTGTGGGTTACAACGCAGTGCATACATTCCCAGAAAAAACAGTCAGATGGAGTCAGTTTGTTCAGAAGGACTTGTCCACAATTTTGGATTCAATACTGAAGACAGACCAGATCCCTTCAAGCCCATCAGTTTCTGTATGCTGGGAGCTGAAGTTTTAGATCTATTTGTGGACCCATCTTTTGAAAGTACTTGCACTTTAGGGATCTCCACCAATCTTTGTAACTTAAAAAACAATTTGGATTTGTTCCAAAGTACCCTTGTGTCATTTATACATTCCTTTTGAACTGTTCTCTAGCCCTTTGAGTCTCATTGTATTTAAATGGGGTTATTTTTCAATTTGAGCTCTGTCGGCATATTTGCCTCCATCTGAATTTTTAGAGAACACCTGGATTCAATATGAGAATCTGCACAGAAATATGAATTTATTCTGCACCAGAACTTGCTGTGTGGTGCTAACAGTGTTTTGGCAAGACAGGAATATGCTGCTCTTCAAAGAGATGAAAGAGTACCAGCAGAGCAGAAATACCAAGTACGAACCCAAAGCAGTAAGCCCTGAAGTGGAACCAGAAATAAAGCTGCCTGTAAGTAAAAGTAAAGAAACAGAAATGAAGTTTGGTGCTCTGGAAGCAGAAGAGTGGTATGCAGGTTTTTTCTCCATAGCTTTTTATTATTAAAAAAAAGTTACAAGAAGTAAAAAAGTCCATGAAATGAGAGCTCCTGATCAGTGCAAGCAAAGCCAGGCTCAGCTCCTCAGGGAGCACTGAGCACGGCAGACAGCTCTGGCCGTGCCCTGCCAGGAGATACCCACAGCTTCAGCCTAGCACGCCTGGGTCGTTTCCCCACTCACACATCCAGGTCCCAGTAACCCCATCCCACGAGTGACACACAACCAAAGCAAGGCTAAGCTGTAGCAAACAGCAGAATGGTCAACAAAGGATAAAAGGAAACCCAGTTCTGTCGGGAGCACTGCAGAACAACAACCACGTCAACTGCCACCTCATCTTGGCGGATCCGTGCTGCTGCTCTTACCGCAAACTCCACCGTCCTCATTACAAGGGGACTAAGAGTGGAGGCACCCCGTTTTATGTAGGGTGGTGCAGGTGGATAAAGGGTTGTCCCATATGCCAAACACACCTATCTTATGTCAGCTGAGAGTTTGCTTATTTGCAATAATCCCTGAACCTCTTTCAACAGACACCTGCCAGCCCCTCAAGATGCCCGAAGCTGCTTACATGCTGTAAGAACCAGCTAAGAGTCTGTTATCAAGCAGTCTTGTATGACCTCTCCCCTATTGCTAATAAGCTAACCCCCTTACCATTTCTTAGTAAAAGCTTAAGTGATTCAGCTTCCATTCACCCTGCCTTAAGCTGCCAAACTGGAATAATAATACCCATCATTGCATAACACCAGTTCCAAGGGGACTGGTTTAATGCTCTTTTGAGAAACAGCTGGGGAAAGCTTGCTTTGTGCCTATGAAGAAATTGAGGCACAGAACTGGAACAAGCACGTTTTGTGGAGCACAAGTGATGCTGAAATTAATAAACATTAGGTGGTTTAGCCAACATTGAAAAACCTGTCCCAAAGTGACCTGGACAAGGTCAGGCAGGTCATCTGACACCAAAGCATAACTGTGAGTGTAAAGGCCTCCAGCCTCCTGGACAAAAACGGCACCTCATTGCCTCCACTGAGAAGGAAATCAGTGTTTTCAGCCAAACAGATTTGAAATCTCTGTTTTTCAGGAGACAGAGAGAAGCGATGCCAGGCCCTAAGCAGCGGGTGTGCTACAGAAACATGACACAGAACACAGCTCATTTGTCATCTATCCACGCTGCACAGCCTCCACGTAGCAATTAAAGACTTAAAAAACCAACAAAAGTGCTAAGAGGATGTTAAATACAATAGCACTGCAAAACCACACACATCCGAGCCTGGCAGCTTTTTCGCACAGAGTGAGCGGCGCTTCTTTGCTACCGCCAGACAAGGACCAGACAGAGACGGCAGCCCGGCCAGCATCCCCGCCCGCTCTGCAGATCGCCAGACCCCGCAGGGCGGGATCCCCCCAAGCACGAGGGGCCGCCGCGTCCCGCCCGCTCCAGCGCGGGGCTGAGTGCGGAGAATCCTCGCTCCGGCGGCGGCACAATCGTGACGGCGCGGGAGCCCCGCGGCCAGCTCCTGCTCAGCCCAAAGGGCGCCAGCGGCGGCACCGCCGGCGTTTCTCGCCCAGAGGGACTCTCCACCACCCACCCGCCACGGGCCCCGTCCCAGAGGGCGGGAGGGGCGCAGCAACACCCCCCGAGCTCAAAGGCGGCGGCACCGCTCGGCCCTCTCCGCCTCCCGCCCGCCGCGCCGCCCCGCTCCCCTCCCGGGCGGCCCCGGCGG
>VZSE01002468.1:221624-257091 GCA_013398275.1 Promerops cafer | reverse complement strand
TGAACACACATGGGTTTACGTGTACATGTGCTGAGCTAAGCAAGCCTCATATGAGAGGAAGGGACTTATAAGAACCCAAGGAGCAATTATGTGAAAGATAAATGGTCTTGTAGGGTTGTAGATGGGTCCACAGTATGTAGCTGAGCATCACTTAACCAGGTTCTGGATTTTTCCAGAGTAGAGGTGGCCTCAAAGTGCCCTGTGACAACTGAAGTTTTATGAATAACTAAATAGAAAAATGTCCATATTGTTGAGTTTAAGAAATAATCTTTCTAGCTGAGAGCTTTTGGCAGGAAGGTTGGTGCTGTTCGCTTCACAATGTCTGTGTCATGAGAAGACTGAGCCACGTGGTTCAGTTGAGCACAGGACATGACTCCTGCCTCGTTTCATGAGAATGCAGATGACACAGTTGGATGTTTGATATAGCAGAGGGTTGTGCTGCCATACAGAGGGACCTGGACTGGAAAAATTGGCTGACAGGAATCCCATGGAGTTCAACAAAGGGAAGTGCCAAACCCTACGCCTGAGGCAGAATAACCACATACCCTGCTGCAGGCTGAGGACTGAGAGCTGAAAAGAACTGGGGGTCCCCCAGCTGAACATGAGCTGGCAATGTGCCCTTGTGGCAAAGGCAGCTGGCACTATCCTGGACTGTGTTTGGAAGAATCCTGCCAACAGGTTCAGGGAGGTGGTTTTTCACCTTGGTTAAACTTGATGGAAACCACACCTAGAGTGCTGTGTCTGGTTCTGGGCTCTCCGGTAGGAGAAAGACGTGGCTTAATGGTGTGCCTCCAGAAAAAGGCCACAAAGACTGTTAAGCATTTGGAGTTAGGAAAAGCAGATGAGAGAGCTGGGATTATGTAGCCTCAGGAAGAGAAGGCTCTGAGAATCTTATTGTAAAGTATATAAACACCTGATGAGAGGGAGCAGAGAGGATGTAGCCAGACTCTTCTCAGTGGTACCTGCTGAAGTAACGAGACACAATGGGCACAAACTGAAATACAGGGAATTCCCTTTAAACATAGAAAAACACTTTTTACTGCAAGGGTGTCTGAACACTGGAACAGGTTGACCAGAGAGTTGTGCTTTCTTCATCTTTGGAGGAAATCATAACACATTTGGATGTGGCCCTGAGCAGCCTACGTCAGCTTGCTTGGAGCAGGACGTTGGAAGGAGATGATTGCTAGAGGTACCCCCCAATCTCAGTAATTCAGTTGTCTGGTGACTGAGAAATCTGGAGTAATTTTCCCTGCTGTCCTACAGTAAAATTACAACTCTGCATACTGTGAAGGATCAGGTTTCCTGAGAATACTATTGGGCTTCCTTTCCCAGTGACCTGTGTTAGAGTTCTGGGTGTGTTGTTTTTTGTGGGACAATATCCCACATTCTAGATAAGAAAATGCTGCCAAACTTCTGCATTTGTCTAGTAATTCAGGCACTGTTTTTTTTTTTTTTAATACTTCCTCTTAAAGGTATTCTCTGTTAGAAGGGGAAGTTTAAACTGTCCTAGTTACAGGAAATCTGTGGCAGTGATTATTCAGTGATTTATGAGGTCCTTGCAGCAGATCTTCATGCAGCTGGACACTGGGATTTATGCACTGTGCCAGAGTCTGCTCAGGTGGACACAGTAAATGTCGGCAGTCTGGAATGTGAAGCATCGCTCCAATGTGACACTAAGCTGATTGTCCAGGATGGATGGTGATCTTTACTATCCTGTAATGTCTAGGTTTTTACTAAGAAGAGGAGGAGGTATTATTTTCTTTGGAAAACTCTTTGGCTACATTTTACTGTTCATGCCTATTAAGCTTTCCTGGATATCAAATGTGAGGCTTATATTGTGACTCCATTTTTCTACCCTTGGAAATCAAAACACATTAGTCTGTTTCAGATGTACTAAAACCTATGACCTTCAAGTTCAACGTTATTCCAGCAGAATGATTCCTACCACTGGTGACTTACTGATGTAACGCTGTTGCTTCCAAATAACTGGTGCTGTGCTGTTCACTACAGTTGTGGTTAGTGTCTAAGCTTTTGTGCCAATTTGAAGTGTTGGTAATCCTAGAACTCGCGAAGATAGGCTAGAGAAGTGGTGAAGACTGCAGGGAACTCTTCAGCTTCATGCAGGTTCTTAGGGAGGGATCACAAAGCTGCCTGTGGGGCAGTGCCTGTCCAGCTCTGAAAACAGATTCCAGCAGCTGTCACTCAGGGTGGCACAGCTCTCTGCTTTGTTGAGGTGCTGGATGTTGTGCAATTGCGTTAGTGCTTCTGCTGGCCAGGGCTTCTGAGCGTAAGGAAGCCCCACAAGACTCCTGGAGGCAATCAATACTGTTCAGCATGCTCAAGCAATTAGTATTGCAGTGTGTTCAGCGCCTCCCTGTGCAGTCTGTTGTTAAACAGTTGTTCTGTTAAGCTCTTCCAGAGCACAGCACACACTGACATGGCTGTATTACACCGTGGGGCTGGCAGGTGAACAGATTCCAGCAGAAAACATGCACCTCTTTCAAGGATTTTTATGTAGTTGCATGCACCACTCGGGACATTGGAATTCCCGGCTTTGTAGGAGGCCCTTAATGCAAACGCCGAAGCCTTTGCATTTCTTCTGCTTGGTCGTGTGCAGTAGGGAGGGCACAGATGGGAGTTCAGCTGGGCTTGAGGTGGCTGGAATTGCTATTGCGGCATTCCTCGGTGCTGGTGGGGGAGAGAGGGAGAGACTGATGACTCATCAAGTCAGGTGGTTGTGCCTCTGCTGTGTGTCAGAAATTTCGTTCCCCTCTGCAGCAGGCTTTCTCATCCCTCTGTGTAGGGGCACTGGAAGGACGATTATTTTGCAAGCGGTGATGCTCCACTGCTGAATTCTGGCTTTTGAATTGGGCCTGTGGGTTTTTGGTACTCCCTGCTTCTGCAAAATCAGGTAAGGATCTATGTTTATGTGATAAAATTGTCGTAGATTTTCTTCCTTGCTGCAAGAAGGCTCCTTGTGAAAATCTCACCGGAGTCCAAATTTTGAAAAGATCTTTGTGTTAAGGCAGTTCATTGTGTAAATTCTGCATCTGATCAAATGTTAGATGCAAACCCCAGGAACAGTGAAGGAAAATGGGTTTCTTCAACATTGAGAGCAGGGCAGTTACATGTTTAGGGCTACTGTGTAACCAGATTACTGTGCTGGGGAGAAACCAAGATAGAAAACTCAGATTATGGGCTCTTTCTTGTTTAATTAGGACTTTAAAATCAATGTAATAAATCACCTTTTAGTCAGGGAAGGTTCTGCTGCAAGTAATACTTTGATTTCTGGCACTATTAATCAGAATATGACTGCTAGAGCTTAAGAGCATGTTTGAAATCAATTGGTGAACTGTTTTAGATAAGGAAGATATAAATTGTAGAGGATACAAGATGCATCTTTACTCTTAAGGGAATTAGAATTAAGCTAATATCCTATATAGGCGTGCTAGTGGACTTTTGTAGGAGGGAATTGCATATAATGCCTAATATCTTGTTTTGGCAAGAGGCCTTTCAAAGGCCTCAGGGGCTCTATAGATTCTAAAATGGCCAGCTACCGTGGCTTCTGGGGTATGTACATGCTTTAGGGAATTTCATTTTCTTTGAGTACTGGCAATGAAAACATCTAACAGGGTAGGAAGGTAAGGCAGCATTTTGGCCTTCAAGGGGTCAAATTTCCATATAAATTGAAAATCTGTAGTGCTAGTACACAAGCACAAGAAAATGATGCAGGGATAAATAACTTTTTTTTTTTTTCCTAATTTATATTCAGTGTTAAGAGATGTGTAGCCCCTTAAATAAGAGGTCAGCCTGGCTGGGTGGGCACTGGTTTTGTGTAGACTGTACTCTGGAGGTGTAGAGGAGGTGAAACAAAGGTGAGAAAGAATTCACATCTTTTACCCTTGAAATAGTTAATAGGTATGTGTTTAAAAGCTTTTGGTGCAGATGCTAGAGATCATGGTAAAGACGGGGTTTATTAGTGTGTTGCTAGTGGAGGAATCCCCTGCTCTTTTACTTGGCTTGGCCAGTAATTTGGAAAGGTGGCTGTAGGAAGAGAGAGGGAGCAGAGCAGCCACAGGAACAAGAGAGGCAGGTTGCTGGCTGTCAGGATGTTGCCATTTAACTGCAGAAAGGCTGTTCTGAGGTTCTTACTTGCCTCCCTAGAAGATAAACAGTTGCTTCAAGCAGGTTTTGATGATGAAGAAAAGTTAATTTAAATTGAAACTGGTCCAGTGTTCCTGCTTTTCCTTGCCTTTGTAATTTGACTCTTTCATATGGGACATTGTCTAATTGCCAAGCTGTGTCACTAATTCAGTTATGAGAATGTGGTTTAACTCTCTACTATGCTTTTAGAGGAGATGTTGGTAGTAGGACACTGGATGTTGTTCTGTATGGTATATTGAAGTAAATGTTTAATTTGGACTTATAAGAACAGCTGCTTCTTTCAGTATGAACAGCAGTTGTGCTTGCTTGAGTTTTAGTTGTTAAAAGCAAAAATGTTTTAGTTGTTAAAAGCAAAAAAGATGAGATAGTTGTGTTAGTCAGATCAGAACCAGCTCATACCAGCTGCTTGGGAACTGCAGATTGCTTTGGGAGGACCTCCCCTCTGCCATTTGTCAGAGGAGGCATTTGAGAAAAAAGCAATGAAATTAAAATTGTCTCCAGGGTCTAAGCACCGGTAAGTGTGAAGGATAACCTGTGGGTGTGGAGGGTAGAGGAATCTAATGGATATCTGGCTTAGCCTTTGGGCTCAAGACCCACTAACAGGTCTGTTCCAAGCTGGTGGTGACTGAGCCATGATCAACTGTTGTGGTGGCTGCTGTGAAATAAATCAGTGGCAGCCATGATAGACAGTACACTCCACAGAGACATGGAGCCTGGAAGAAGCTATTCCTTCCGGATGAACGGGGGTTCAGAATCATGGGAGATCTTGTTCTTAAGGAGCAGTGTCACCAAGTTAAAACTTATAGATCAGTAAAGAGGCTGAGGGACAGAGGACTTGTATTGTTGTTTTAAAAAGCTGGAAAACAGTTGTAGGAGTTCAAGAATAATGGAAGTCAGCTACTGCTCCCAAAGAATAGGCAAAACCATATCCTTTAACTGTGCTGGAAAGGGTGGCAATGGAGTTGTTGTCTTGCTTGTTGTACACAGGGCAGGTTTTAAAGCCTGACCATGCCTTTGTATTTGCTGCCTTGTGGAAGATGCTGGGTTAGATTAGGCTTCTCTCAAAGATTTGAGTGTGAGTGTCAACAGATGCCTCCCAGTTCATGTCACCAAACCAGGGGCCTTGCTGTTGGTTAGAGCAGGAGCGTTTGGTGCTGGGGCTGCCGTAGCGCGCCTTTCACCAGTGTTGTGTCCCAAGTGTGTCTGTACAGGAGAAGTGGGAAGAGCATGGCCTTACAGTTCTCTAACACCCATCGGTTTCCAAGGTAACACACAGCATGATAAGGGCTCACAAATAAAACCATGAAATCCTCTGATCCGCACCGGAAGCAGGACAGCCCAACTGTCAGCCACAGGACAAACATGGATGGAGGAAGTCTGTTGATAAAACAGCTTTTCCAGTCCCCGCTGTTTAGATTGACTAAACACTTAGTGGCAAGAGATGACAGCCTGTTTTTTAACTGTTGCAAGTTGGGGGTTTTGCCCATTATTCAGCACAATTCACCTGTAATGCTCCATGGGTTTCACTGAGAGGAAAGACTGCGTAATATGTTGCTGTGAGACACGTAGAAAGGACTCACATGTTTGTGTGCTGGTGCTCCTGAAAATCTGTGTTTCTTCCTCTAAACACTGTGATCCAGCACCTTAAGATAGCAAAAACTGAATTTGACAATTAATATTTGTAGTATTGCATTTTAGAGACTGGTGGCAGTAAAGCAGACCCAGAACATTCTCTTGCTCACTCAGAATCATGGAAAACTCCATATTTTGAAGAAGGGTAATGCGATGTGGAATACAAAGGAGATTTTCTGTTGTTTAAATATCCCATTACCAAGCTTAAAAACAATGCAGCAGTGTTAGGGCATTGTTGCACTGCATCTTTTTCATTTAGTAGCATTCTGTGGAGCAATGATCTACCCCTGTGTTTCTGCAATAAGGAATCTCAGATCTTTTGTTTGTCTAAATCAGTTACTTTTTTACTTTTTACAGCTTTAAAATCATAGCAGTTAAGGTGCTTCAGGCTACGAGTTCAGAATTCTTTTTAACTGGAAATAAGAAGAGAGCAGAGAGAAAAGAGGAACTTACTACATGTGTATGTTCTTCAGGACTGACTCTTATTTTTTTCTTTTGTTCAGTTGAACAGGCAAAATGGACTTCTCCAAACTCCCCAAAATACGTGATGAGGACAGAGAGGCTTTTGTTGGCTATGTTTATGGAGTCTCAGGACCTGGTAGGTATTATTTTTAAAGGATGTCATAAATTTTGTTTTATCTAGGATCTTGTTAATCTTCACTTGAAAGCAGAGAAGTATAAAAGAGCTCTGGGCAGTGTTTTTCATCTTTTGTTTTTTGGTAGGGGACTTCAAGAAGGATTACTGACTTATAGTCTGGTAAACTATTAAAAAAACTGCTAACAAGATGTTATCATTAATTAACCTTTTAAAAAATGTCATGAGCAGAAGCAGGCAGTTGAATAAAAACAACAACAATAATAACAAAAGGTAAGGTTTCTGTATGAGATAAAGCCCCTTGGTTGGAAATCTGCAGGCCCCAGTGTGCTTAAGCTACTCTAAAAGGGTATGACATAAATAGTCTGTTCTCACTGAAAGTTTGCCCCTGTGCTTTCTGAGATCCTCGGTCCCTGTCAGTGTCAAGCTGTTGTGTTTACTGCACCGTGGGCTGGGGGAGCTCAGCAAGGAGCCACGAGTCAGGGAAGGTGATAGAATGTGGTTATAGAGCAGCTGGGAGAAGGAGGACTCTTCCTTCATCTTTATCAGCTGAAATAGTTTAGGCTCTGATAGCAACAGCTTTTGAATACATGCAGACTCTACTGGCTTTTCTGCTCCCTCCTGCATTCTCTTCAAGAGCTGAAGGAAAGAATGGGAATGTGAGAACAGAAGATTAGCAAGTATTTTTGTTAATGCAGTGTATTTGATGAATAAAAAATTGCCTACCTAAATAGGCACAAATTTTTTAACTGTAAATTCTGTAACTGTGGAAGTGGTACTTAGAAACAATTTTAAACTGACACAGCTTTCTTTCCTAAGAAGTGGAAAATGTATTTTTGTGTAAATATGTGAATCTTGTGTGCATTACTGTGATCATAATATACAAGACATAATATATTTTGTTCTAAAGCTGCCAGGACTCCCTATATGACTTGCTGAGATATCACTCAAAGCAGTGGGAAGTTTCAGGCCCAAAACATGCTGCACAACAGTCTTCATCTGTTGAAAGTTTATTTAAGTGCCCTAAGATAGACATCGCTTTTCTACAAAATAAAGCAAAAAATAGTGTTTTCTTAAAAGCTTTCTAGGTATCACTTTAGATGCAAGGGTATTTAGCAGGTGGCTTGATCTATCCATGTTTATGTCAGCATCCAGATGCTACCAAGGTAAACAGAAGTTTAAGTGACTTGAAAATGCTGGCCCAGAACCGCAGGTTTATGTAACTTCCAGGCATCAGGCAAGTTTTGCCATTTTCTTGTGTATTTTAACTTAGTCAGATGAGAATGTGGCCCAGCTCACTACAAGGGAGAAGTGCCTATAGAACTTGTTTGTCAAAGTTCACAGCATCTCACACCCTCAACGTTTGCAATCTGTCAAGATAGATAAGAGAAATTATGGTCTGAATTGTCCTGTGACTACAGTCTCACAGTGTCTGGATGAAGGACAGAGTGAAAGCTGTAGGAAAACTTATTCTTTTGACTTTTAAACTAGAAATACCAGGAGTTGTAGCATCCTTTTGTGAAGTCAAGAGCATGTGTCTGATATGGGTGAATACCAGGTTTATGCTGTGCAGTTCTTACTGGTTTGTGATGGGTAAATATCCTGAGCTGCAGGAAAAATCACTCACCTGTGTGCCTGTCTTTTGCAGTGGTCACGGCCTGCAACATGGCAGGTGCTGCCATGTACGAGCTGGTACGAGTAGGACACAGTGAACTGGTGGGGGAGATTATCCGGCTGGAAGGTGATCTGGCAACTGTCCAGGTGTATGAAGAAACTTGTATCCTTTTCACTGCTCCCTCTGTGCTGCCAGACCACACAGTGAAGAGTAGGTTTTTTATTAGGGTAAAGAGGGTGGAAATAAGCCCCTCAATACTTTGGGTTCTGCGGGACATCCTGTTCTGCATGCGTTTTGTAAATTTTAATGGTTTTGAGGTGAATCTTACCTTGTATGTCTGTGTAGCAAGGAGGCTTTTTTTAACTGGGAATCAAAGTGTACCTTAGAATTCAAGTGCATTTTAATGGCTCTTTGTTAAGGCAGTTGACAAGGGTCAACCATAAATAGCAAAACTAAGCAATATTTGTTGCATCTTTTTCTTTGATTTTGATAACTGTGCTTGTATAATGCTTAAATAAGAAATGTTAAGTGGGCAGGATGCCTTCTTCTGGACAGAGTATTTTGCCAAGCATAATAGATTACACATTTTCTTCTGCAGTGGGCTTACAGTATCTTGGTCCAGCTATGATGCAGCATATATTCTCAAATCTAGGCAACTTAAAATATATTTTTTATTACATATATATATATATATACATATGAGAGAAAAGAGAGCACGTCAGAAAAGAAGTCATAGAACTTGAAGCCAGGCCTCTTTCCCCCTCCCAAGGGGACTGTGTGCATCTGTAGAGCCTAGGAAAAAGGCTATGCTGGCTCCCAAACCTTTGTTCTAAGGAACTTGCTGGTAAACTGCTGACTAGGTCCTGTCTCTGCCTAATAATTTATCATTTTAGATGGCATCATTGTTACAGTATCAAGTAGCTTTCCATCAGTACATGGAACAAGTTTGAGTATAGTTGACTTTTAATTTTATGTTGAGAGGAAACTTGGTCATAGGCCTCTCTGAAGTCAACTTGTATTTAATCTCTTGAGTTTTGTATAAGTTTTGGAGGTTTCTTTTGTATTCTAGCAGGCCCTTCTGCCAAGGTGCTGGCCTTTTGCAGAGAAAAGTCCATTGTGCATCTTTGGAGCTTAGGTAGTGCATAGACCTGACAACTTGATATAAGACAGGAGAGCAATAGTGCTGGTCTTAGATAAACTCCTTTTAAAATGATGCTGCTGTTGTAAAAAGCTGTGCAAGGCTCAAGATCAGAACAGCAGTGCTCTCTAAACAAATTCTGAAGTGAAAAATTCCATATTTCATAACATTATCTGACGTAAACAGCCTAATCTGTTTTCTAGGTTTGAAGATGTAAGAAATGCATGATGTTTTGTCATTCCACTGCCTGGCACTCCAGTGAACTCATTCATATTAGCTGATATTAGTTGCCAACGACAGTTGACTTGAACAAATGATCGTAAAGCAGAATATTTGTCACTACTTTGCCTCTCTAGAGGATGGTGAACTTTGCTGTTTGAGCAAATTCAGAATTTAGTATAAAGCCTACATGCTTCTCAAATGGTGATGTGTAACATAGGAATAGTATTATCTCAAAGTCAGAAAAGGGGTGTGAGAGTATGATGTTGTGAACCTGATGACTTCTGCCTGATTTCTTTCCCTTGTTCTGGATGAACTTTTCCTCAGCAAATCTTTAGCTGGTGTCTCTGTAGGAGATCCTGTGCTCCGTACTGGGAAGCCCCTGTCAGTGGAACTGGGGCCTGGCATCATGGGAGCTATTTTTGATGGTATCCAGAGACCTCTCTCGGACATCAGCACTCTGACCAAAAGTATCTATATCCCTAGAGGTGTCAACGTGTCAGCTTTGAGCCGAGATGTCAAATGGGACTTCACACCTTCCAAAAATCTGCGGGTAGGTTCTGACAATTCGGTGTTCCCCTCTTGCTCCTCTACCCCCAGAGCTTAGGCCTGGAGCAGTGTGACTGCTGGGACCTGTGGTTAATGCTGCATTTATTAAGTTTGCAAGAAGGAGTGCTAGGAGGTGGTAGTGATGTATGAGACTGGATGGGGATCACCAAAACTTACTTGATATGACTTACGGTGTGTTGCTGCTGCATATGAGAAATTTACAGAGTTTTAATGTATTTACCAAACCATAGAGAAACTCGTGGAATTGCAGTAAGCATTAGCAGGAGCAGGTGTTACCTGAGCAAAAAGAATGACTGCAGCACACATTTTGCAAATGGTGAGGTAGCCTTAGAGCTGGAAAATGTCATGGCTTCAGCCCTCTGCAGCATCTTTTTTCCAACCCTGCAGGTTAGCATATGCTATCCTTTCTCTTCTTAGCCCATTAGGTTGAGAGGTGGAAAAGAAACAAGGAAAATCTCTTTTGTCTGTCAGTAATTGCTCCTGTCTGAGCCTTGAAAGGCACTTGAGCACGGGTAGTGTTGCTAGCAATGCTGTTGGAGTAATGAGTTATGTAAATGAGCTGCTGTGCTGTAACAAGGCATTTTTAAAAGGGGTAATCACAGTGCTAGACTTAATAGCTGTAGTGTTTTTTACAGTTTGTCAAGATTCTTTTTTAAAAGTTATGACTAATAGACCTGTTCTGATTTTAGGTTGGCAGCCACATCACTGGTGGAGATATTTATGGTGTGGTGAATGAAAACTCCCTGATCAAACACAAAATCATGCTGCCCCCACGGAATAGGGGTACAGTTACATACATTGCTCCTCCAGGAAACTATGACACTTCAGTAAGTCTCCCAAACAGCAGTTGCTAGTATATTCCATGTCTCTTTTATAAGGTTGATGTACTCTTTCTGTTCTGCATGAGGCCAGCTAAGGTGTGTCATGCAACAAGGTGTCTGAGTTAATGGTCACTTCTGCTACCCTGCCAGCAGGGGTTGCATTGTTATTTTGTGAAGCTACTTTCTATGTCTATGGCTTCCCAATGGCACTGCACTATGCCATGTTTGATGACCTCTGTGGGGATCTACAATATCTTATGAATATGTAAAATTCAGTTGCTCTTCAAAAGCATATTTTTAATGTATGCTGTATCTTGCTCTGTCTTCCCCCAGTGGCCTTGTAAATATGGGAAAGAGCCTTCCCTCGGGAGGTGATGATTGCATGTTGAGGTTCTAAGAGCTCTGTGGTGTTACCAAAGGCCTGTGCAGAGTAGTTAAAATGAGAATTTGTGTGCTGGTCCAGTGTGCAGCTGTTTGCTTACTTCACGTGTGTGGTGCTCTCTGTTAGGATGTTGTGTTAGAGCTGGAGTTTGAGGGTGTGAAGGAGAAGTTCACTATGGTGCAGGTGTGGCCTGTACGTCAAGTCCGTCCTGTTACCGAGAAGTTACCGGCCAATCATCCTTTATTAACTGGCCAACGAGTCCTGGATGCCCTCTTCCCGTAAGTACTTCCTTTTATTTTCTACTCTGTAAGAAATCTCTCTCTTAGGGGGAATCAGAGGCAGGAGGCCTTAGAGCCTTAGGGTTTTTTTAAGGGTAAGCTTTCACCATGTGCCACAGCATAATCTTAAAAAATATTTAGCTGAACTTCTCGTATTTGTTTGGCAGGTGAACCCACTGGTGGAAAAAGGAAGTTTAACAAAACTGTTCTAGTGTATTAATTTAGAAACGACTGGACATGCATAAACTTAACATAACCATGTCACATCTGCAGAAAGGCTAGAACTTTCAAGCTTGCTATCTTCATTTGAATGCATGAGTAGGATATCTTCCCATGGTCTTGAGGGTGTGTAGTTTCCAATGATTTTGAGGTTGCCACATAGGAAAACAGTTGCAGTTAACTGTAACACAAACTGCTCATTTAAGCAGCTAACTTCTAAGACACTGAATTCAGTTATTTTAGTCCTAAAATATTGTGCTGCTTATTCTATAACACACAGCTAAGTACAGTTGTTCTTTTCTTAGCATTTGCATTCCATCACTGCTTCCAGCTGTGAAAACTGCTATGTTTCAAGCCCAAAAGTCATGCTGTTGTATCAGCATAAGTCACATACTTCAAGGACAGGAGAAGAAAAGGGTGGTTTAAGCCCTCAATTTTTTGATTTAGTGAAATACCTCTGTTTCTCACCCAGAACATGAATATGACTGCTGTCATTCTGCTTTTGATGAGGGAGTTCAAGTGGAAAATATATTCTAAGATGGGAAAGAGCTGTTTTTTAGTTCCTTGCAAATCAGAGTCCTTTTTCTTTACTCAGGTGTGTACAAGGGGGTACAACAGCGATTCCTGGGGCATTTGGTTGTGGAAAGACTGTGATCTCACAGTCTCTTTCAAAGTACTCCAACAGTGATGTCATCATTTATGTAGGCTGTGGAGAACGAGGAAATGAAATGTCTGAAGTACTGAGAGATTTCCCTGAGGTTAGTACGGAGATTTCATGGAGAGTAAACCTTCCTGGGAAGACTTGCTATGGTACTGGTATTGTAACCAAGTAAAATATCATGTTGGTAGAGTGATTTGAAAAGATCATCTTGCCTGCCTTGAAGCTCTGGCAAAAATCCCTTTTGGCTTGTTCAAGAATTATTTCAGTGGCCCCTCAATAAACATCTGGACTAGTTTTTGGGTGTACCTTCTAAGTTGTTTAAAATAAAGCCAGAATGAATGTCAGAGAAGACTTTAGCACATTTGTAAGCATCTTACCTGTCGCTGGTCATGCCTCTAACTTGACCATGCATAGAAAATGCAGCATCCATTTACAAGTTGCAGGGTGGTGATACAGTTACCAGATATTAGTTTGACATGTTAAGTTTTGGAATACCTTTTGAATGAAGTAGAAAATGCCTTGGTAATAAAAGAAAACCAACAACCAAGCAACAGATTTACCAACCCTTGTACCTGTTACTATGTTTTAATGAAGTTGTTGTGCCGGGGTCAGGTAGTATGAACTGTCAGGTGGAAACTTCATTGTCAGAAATAAGGGGTAAAAGGCTTGGGTGTGTTGATTGGTGACAAGGTGGGAAAGTCAAGCTGAGGTGGCCTTGAAGAAGGTAAATCCCAAGGTATTCATAAGTGGAATTCTACACAAATGTCAAGGTGTGCATTCTGTTGTTTGGGTGCTTGTAAGGCTTCACTGAGGTTAAAAATGTGGTTTTATGTCCAGTTGTCAAATACTAACTTGGCTTCTTGTAGATAGGGGAAAAAGCTCTCTGATTCCTAATGGACTTAGGACAACAGGCTAAGACTTTTTAGCTCTTTCAGCCTGGAAATCTGAGAGAGGACAATGTGCTTCCTTGTGCAGTGGGTTTGTCATTACTTATTTTGAATGGGATTTGAAAGTTGCAGAAGATAAGGTGAGGCTGAAGCATGTACATTAAAAAGTTAAGCTGTGTGCAGTCTGAAAGACAAATGAACATATCCTAAAATTTTGAATCTCATCTCTGCTCTTGGTAGAATAGCTGTGAGGAGAGTATCCTGATACAAGGCAAGTAAAACAGTAAAAAACCACCAGGCATTAAAAAATTAACAAAAAAAAACTTGCTACTGTTACAGTTTGGGTGTTTTTCCTTTTCTTGCATTTTAGTTAACGATGGAAGTTGATGGCAAGGTAGAAAGCATCATGAAGAGAACAGCTCTGGTAGCAAATACTTCCAACATGCCCGTGGCTGCCAGAGAAGCCTCCATCTATACTGGTAAGATTTACAAGAGGATAGAGAAGGTTGTGTGTATGAAGCAAGCCATCATGCTCTAGTATTTTCAGTTCCTGAGATGGCTATATCAAGAAGCCTGTCTAATTTCAGAAGTAAACTTTCAGACCTTGCCTGCACCAAGTCTTAGTATCTTAATTGAATCTGACTTGCTTGCATATAATTGGCATTTCTGAATATGGAGTAAATTTTGTTTATAAGGTGAACTTACTGTGCCAGGACTTGTATAGGTTTTCTGCATGTGTTAATTCTGTAAGCTTAAGGTTTTGACTAGCTTTTTGCTGACAACTACAGTCACTTAATGGATAGGAATAGTATACTTCGAGTTGGCAGATTAATCTTTCCTTTGCAGCCTCTTAAAGACTTTTTAAAAGTTCTTTTTTATGAACAGTTGTCAGATAATTCAGATAAAACACGACCTTTTCTCACTCTTGTATTCTGGTGGTTTGAAAGGAAAGGAGACATTTTACAGTAAGAAGAGTCTTTGTTCAAGGGAAAGAGTAGCATCAATGACATTGCAGTGTCTCTTCAAAGAAACACGTGAATGTAGGATGAGTCTGAGTGGCTCATAAAAATGAGGAGAGTGAGAAGAAATAAACAAGAGCAAAGAAAAAAGGACAGCCGGAAGAAAGAGTAACTTCCATCCTCTGTTTCCACCAAAATGTAAACTCAAATCATTTGGTTTATTTGCATCTTTCTGACAACATATAAGCATAGAATTCCTTTCTGAACTGTATCCTGCAGCACGCTGTTGTCTTTGTTACAGGAATCACCCTGTCCGAGTATTTCCGGGATATGGGCTACCATGTCAGTATGATGGCAGACTCTACTTCCCGATGGGCTGAGGCCCTCAGGGAAATCTCAGGGCGACTGGCTGAAATGCCAGCCGGTGAGTAGTCTTTCCTCAGTCTAGTCTTGTAGATGCAGCCCTGCAAACTCTGACTGAATCTCTGTGTTGTGTTTGCAGACAGCGGTTATCCAGCCTACCTCGGTGCCCGTCTGGCCTCTTTCTATGAGCGAGCCGGGAGAGTGAAGTGTCTGGGAAATCCCGAGAGGGAAGGCAGCGTCAGCATTGTCGGAGCGTGAGTGTTGCATTGCTTTGCCTCTGCGCTGGCTGCGGTTCCTCCCCGCTCTTTTTGTATGACACGGTACCTTTCTTTCAGACAAAAAGGTCTCGTTGCTCTGTGCAAGCTGCAGAAGTTAAAAATATAGGAATGAGTAGGTAGATGCTTAGTCTCTGTTCACCCAGAACTGCTGCTAAATTGTGCGTGGGGGCAGAAGGAATGAATGTGGACAGGTAGCTCTGTGAGGTGCGGAATCACAGGCACGGCAATCGGATCAAGTGGCTCAATGAAGAATGTCATTAGAGCTCTCTGAAAAGTATGGCAAACCATGCTCAGAGCAGCAAAGAAGGGGCAGTTACAGCAGCAGTGTAACTTGGGGGCATAATGAATCATGACTCTCATGCTCAAATGGAGTAGAATTCCATGGAGCAGCATATCTCAGGCTATGATGTGCTGTGAGAAGCATGTTGTCCGCAGGCATTCTCCTAGGTGATACTGGTTTGCGTATCATACCCTGGGCAAAGTGGATTCCCTGTGTTTTCTGGAGGGCCTCTGGCATTGGCAAGAACACCCAGAGCTGACTTTTTGCTCTGCTCAGTTCTGCTGTTCACAACATACATACATAAAGGCTTTCTGCTTTTGAGATTGGAAGACTATTTTTTTTTAATCTCTGGGAAGGCGTGTATTGGAGTGTCAAGCACAAATGAAGTAGTTACTGTACAGGTGAATATCAAAACTAATTTCAAATTGGGATATTGTTTTCTGTAAAATCACTGCACTGTGTATTCATGATGTTCTACCAGCACTCTGCTGAATCTGATCCAGTTGAGACAGGTTTGATGATGCAAGCTGGAGTTACTACCTGGAGCTAACGTGACTGAAATTATACCTTAATACTGTCAATCAGTCACTGATGTAACTATTTCATGGTATGCTTGATATTACCCCTGTGTGGGTATGTATCAAGCACTTTCTGCAAACATATTGCAATCTGTTATTTACTTGAAATCATGTTGACTTTTCTGGTTTCTCTGCACTGAGCTGTGCAGTCAGTCATAGGTTCAGTACTTCAGTTTGAACTGTGAAAGCAACTTGGATAACCTTTCCCTCTCTCTTCCTGCTCAGTGTCTCTCCCCCAGGTGGTGACTTCTCTGATCCCGTCACATCTGCTACCCTGGGCATTGTTCAGGTAAGTCCCACAACGTTGCAGCTCTTCAGTCCACTTTGTTAGACTGCAAATGGTTGTACTTCAGCACATTTGTGCCAGTGGCTGGGGTGAGAGAGCTTTGATTTGGCACAGGCAGTGTTGGTGTTTTGGAAAATGTTCTAACACTGTAAAAGGCGACCTTGTGAGATGGTTTCAAACTGATGTGTTGGAGATTCCTTTGGAAGAGGGAGTGAAGGCAGCAATTCCTTCCAACACTGCCTGCTCAGGGATATCTGTGTGCTTTCTAAGAGCTGCCCGTTGAGCTGCACTGCAAATGTCTGTTCCAGCTGAGATGGAACGCAGACCACTCTTAATATAGGTGCATTGAAACCACAAAAAAATCCTCAGAAAAGATGACTGGGAGTGTCTTGCAACTGTTTGCAGTTTTGGGAAAAGCAGTTACATCTATTCGGTCTCCACTTTACATAGACTCCAATATTGACATTGCTATGGCTGACTGCTCCCTCATGAGCAGTCTCAAGCTGAATGAATCTGAACTCAGCTTCAAAGTTGCATCATTTTTTGAGAAGTGTTATTTGAATGTCATTGCTCCCAGGCTTCCATTTGTGAAGCCTTTGCCATGCTGCATTAACTCCAACTTGCTCGACTTGCTCTCTGTACTTTTTTTTAGTTGCCTTCAATTATTTTAGTTCACTTCTGGTTTGGAGAGCTGATTGACCTTTCTGGCTTCTGGCAGGTTTTCTGGGGCCTGGATAAGAAGCTGGCACAGCGCAAGCATTTCCCATCTGTGAACTGGCTGATCAGCTACAGCAAATACACGCGAGCCCTGGACGAGTATTATGACAAGCATTTCACAGAATTTGTCCCTCTCAGGACAAAGGCCAAAGAGATCCTACAGGAGGAGGAGGACCTTGCAGAGATTGTGCAGCTTGTGGGGAAGGTGAGTGACCAGATGTGCTGTCATTGAGCCATTCTCCATTTCCTTATGGTTAGTGCAGGCTTTTGACCCTGTCTTCCAGCAGACCTGGTGGATACTGCATTGCACACAAAAAATCACTGGGAGATGTCAGACTCTCTCACCTGAAACTGTGTTTTATTCCAACTTTCCTACATGTTGTTTGACTTCTAATGACAAATAGTTTTTCAGATTTGCTAAACCTTGGCTTGGTGCTACTTTTCTTGTTTGAATGAGATTGTGGGACATCTACTGCTTGTTTTAAAGTTCACATGCTTCAGTGTTCTAGTATTGCTGAAGTGCCCTTTGCTGCAACTTAAAGTACTATTGCATTGGAAGTAGTCTTTGTAGATAAATTATGCAAACTCATCTTCACTGTTGAAGTCATCTGAAGGGTTACAGTTTATTAGAAACCATATTGCCAGCTGCAGGACAGAGGTGTTGGCATTTATAAGTTGGCCTGTAGAAACAACATGAAGTCTGCTTTTTACAGAACTTGTGATTATCTGTTTTTTCTTTGGAAACCTGTGACATATGGCTCCATTTTGCAGGCATTCTTTAATTTCCTTTTTTCACTTCAATGTTTTGAAGAGGAAGCTAAACTTGGACAGGAAAATTTCCATTGAAAGCTCTCAGAAAGGACCCAGTGAAAACTGTGTTTTAGCTTATCGCTGTAAATATGATAATTGGCAGGTTCCTGGCACATACTTGACACTAGTTTAATTCCATGATGTTCAGATGAGC
The DNA here is from genome assembly GCA_013398275.1 of Promerops cafer. Lineage (NCBI taxonomy): Eukaryota > Metazoa > Chordata > Aves > Passeriformes > Nectariniidae > Promerops > Promerops cafer. Next base: position 239,485 of record VZSE01002468.1, on the reverse strand, counting down.
TAGTAGGATTTACAGGGCTGTAGTAGTGTGTAGTAACATGTATTAAATACAGTTATTGAAGGAAGTTTGCTCATGGTGCTCTGTCTCTTCACTGATGTTCTAGTCCAAACAAGACGAGATCTTTCATCAGATCTTGCCTAGTAGAGCTCTCTTCTCTTGATGTGTCTTGGAAGAAAAGGAAATTGGGTCATAGGACTTCCTGCAGTTCTCCATTTACAAAACCATCTTCTAAAAGACTGGTTTGCAAAGCAGGGTAGGATTGGGTCCTTCGTGTGGAAGGGAATATTGATAAGCCAGTACTTGTCATGATAGAATTACTGGAACTGGTGATATTTTTCTCAGAAATGTTATCTTTGACAGTTCCTTTCTGTCTGGGCTCGGCTAACAACTGCAACAAACCTTTAGAAAAGGGGAATTGTGGAAGTACAGTCAGTGTATTTTTTTCTTTTTAGCTGTGAATTCTGTTAGTCTCCTCATGAAAGAAGGTCCAAACTTCCTGTCTAGAAAGCAAGTTGGGCTACTTAAAGCTCAATCAGGCCCCTTTAGCAAAAGGATGATGAAGGTGGAGAAGAGCAACCTGTGGTGCCAAGAGCAGCAGTGTGCAGCAGTTGTGGCTGTCCTGTGGAGTATGACAGGCATTGTCATCAACTCCTTTTCTTTTCTTGAATGCCAGGTGGGAAAAGGACATTGGTAACTAGTACCAAATCCTTTAGCTTGCTTCTTGATCTAGCATGCTGAGATCTAGTCTTTCTCCCATAAGGATTGAGGAAGGTAAAAATTAATTTCTTTTTATGTGGGAAGATGATGTTTCAATGTATCTCATAGCAAAGCCTGTGCATTTTCAATGTCTGGTGGCTTTTCCATGGTTTTAAACAGCGAGAAGTTCCCTTTATCATCAGATAGACCTAAAGGAGACTTACTGACTGTTTGGCCCATCTTAATCTGGCAATCAGTTAAACTGGCTGTTCTGTAGCAGGCAGTGAGAAATACCCAGAAGACAGAGTTCTGATTAATCCTATCTTAGGAGGGTGGGAAGAAGACAGGTACTGAAAGACAGCTGTTCTTGGTCAGGACATACTGTGTCCGCATGGACTTGAGTACTGAACTAACTGTTTACCTTACTTTTCTAGGCTTCCTTGGCAGAAACAGATAAAATTACCTTGGAGGTTGCCAAGCTGATAAAAGATGACTTCTTGCAGCAGAATGGTTACACACCTTATGACAGGTGAGATCTGACTGGCCACTCTGCCCTCTTAGTCCTGTGCAGTCTAGATTGATACAGTTATTTTACACGGAAGCTGACCAGTGCAGAAATTAATGTTATTGTCCATAAGAAAGTGGAAGAACTGTGCCTAGGTAGCCCATTCAACAGTGCATTCACATCATCTTACCCAAGGGATGCAGACCCCTTCTGAAAGCAGAACCCTTCAGGGTTCCCAGGTCCTCTGTTGTTCTGTTAGCCAGTGTTTCTGCAGTACCATGTCTGAGGAGGAGGACAAGACTGCTTTATTTTCACAGACAACATCCAAAGTCTTCCTGTTTATTCCATCAATACACAGGGGACTGCAAGAATCTGCTTTCAGTTAGTATTGCATAATTCTTGAGTAAGTTTGATCCATCAAAAAAACCCTTACTCTCTCCTTCCCTCTAGTGAACTCTGCTTTTCTTCTTTCCATGCTATCCTTGTGTTTTAACAGCCTGACAAGGGGCCTTTTTGTACTTCATCTCACTCCCCAGCCCAGGTAGCTCAGGAAGTCTTGAGTACTTCATCACTAAAAATATAGACATCCATCATTTTGTAACAGTGTGTGCCTTTGATCAGGTTACTAGGGCAGGTATGTGTGTATGCTATAGGAAGTTGCACATAAACAATAATGAGGTACCTTTTATGGCACTCACCTACCCATTAAAAATGGAACTGCAGGAAGTGCTCTTGTCACAGACAAACTCCCTTTCCTGTGAGCAAAGAAACTTGCAGAGCTGTCAGCCCAGCCTGTTAGGAGGAAGCCTGCTCCCTTGATGGACAAAACAGGAAGGAGGAATTCTGTTGGCTGCTCATTGTTTTCCTTCACTTGTTAGCATTGGCACAGATTGAAATGCGAGACTTGTAGAGCAGCAGTTCCTGTTCGCTCCTGTTTTGCCTGAATGTTTGGGTACTGCTTCAGAAACCTCAGCTTCAGTCAGCTTCAGGATGATTGTCTTGGCCTGCAATTTGACCATTTAAAAATGCAGGACCTATTTGAGGCAGCCCCTCTCCTTTGGCAGTGTACATTAAAAATCCCTGGAGTAAAGCAAGCTGGCACCCTTTCTGTCAGGGGAGAATGCTGTTAACTGTTCCAAGATGCCTGACAGGTCCTCTTCTGTTCCATCAGGTTCTGCCCTTTCTACAAAACAGTGGGAATGCTTTCCAACATGATTGCATTTTATGACATGGCACGCCGTGCTGTAGAAACCACAGCTCAGAGTGACAATAAGATCACGTGGTCCATCATCCGAGAGAACATGAGCGAAATCCTCTACAGACTTACCTCCATGAAGTTCAAGGTATGTTTGTAAGGAAGTGGGTTGTCCTGCTTCCTGTGAGCTTCCAGGGCCTCTGAAAGACTGACTCAGTGGTGGTACCCAAAGACCTTTGACAAAGGTCTGCGAACAGAGACTCTGCCATCATTTTGAAGACAGTAAAAAACTGGTTTGTGAGCACAGGAATGGTCAGTGCAGAAATCTAGTCAGGTGATGCTGACTGCACAGCCTTGGCAACCCCACCTTCAGCAGTCTCTTGTGTTACATATAGCCATGGTAACAGTACAAGCATCGTTTCTTGTTTGTTTTGAGGGTTTTGTGATAAAATTCTGTAAAAATATTTTAACATGTTCTCAGGAGACTATTATCAGAGCGAATCAGCCTGAAGAGAGAAGCCAAACATGGGACACATCATATATTATTGCAGGAACGTTTCTTTCCTTAACTTCTATTTAAAATAGCTCAGTTAACATTTCTATCATTCAGTTTCTCCTGGATTTAAACTTCAGGCTGCTTCTACCTCTCTCTCTTATATAAAAGAGAGTGCTGGAGGTGGGCAGAGGAAAGGAAGAGTAACTTTAGCATGGGCTTAAAACAAAACAAGTGGACAAAACAAGCACCTGCTCTGGGTAACTTCAGTATCCATACTTTTAGGGTGCAGCTTTACTAAAACTCATCCAGAGCATGCTGGTGTAGCAGTTACTGGTAGGACAGTAGTAACCTGTAATACTGACTGATATCCTCTATGAAATGGAATACTTACTCTGTTAAAACTCATGTAAGTCAATGCTGCAAATCTTCGCAGAACAAGTAGCATTGAATTAAATATGTTTAGAGTTAAATGTTCTGCCATGCCAGTGTGTTCTGTTCCTGCAGGGTACTGGCTTGTTTCTGCAGTAAGTGGGTTCCTGGTATATATTCTCAAAGCGTCAAGAACGTAACAAGATGCCCTTGGGGACATGAGCTTCTTTGAGAACTGGTTATGTAGAGATAGGATAATTAAAACACTCCCTACAAACCCTGGCCCACCAGCAGGCACCTGTAGTACAGCAGAGCACTGGACAGCATGGCTGAAAAAGGGACTCCAGAGAGTAAATACATGTTAAGTGGAGCTGGACCTCTAATAGTTATGAAAGGAAAATTGTATTCCCCAGGTGACAGTCTGTCAGGTGTGAGGATTCAGATGTCCTGCATCCTGTGGTTTGGGTACTTTGGAGAGACAATGTGAGAAGTAGTGCATCCACACATGTAAGGCCTCTGTGTTTACCAAGAGTTGCACTGACCCAGAGGATCTTAGCACTCAGAGGAGAATGGTGAAGACGTTGAACAGATTTCACAGCCTGACAGTTAATGCTTCTTGCAGAGAAAACGTTGCAGCCTCAGAGCAAAGCTGATAGTTATTTTTTGCCTTTGGCTTTCATGAAAAGTATTCTGAGAAAATGAAACTGTACAAAGATATTTTTGAGATTTTTATGATTACACAATAAATTTTAATTTGAACTAAACAACCTCTAAGTAATGGCAGAGTAACTCTTCCACTTACTGGGGATGCACTGCATTTGGTGTGGGGATAGGACCTGGTATTAATCACTGCAGCTCTTAAATCACACAGCATTAACCAAGACCCTCAGTATTTTTGATTGCTTTCAAAAACAGTTGCTTTTCAGTGCAGTAACCACTGCTCATGAAAAAAAAAAAATCTTTTTCCAGTACCCATTCTGCCTGCTCACTAATGTGGGAAGAGAATGAGATTTTTAAGCTTGTGGCTGTTGGTGAGACAGACAGGATGCAAAGACAGAGCTACAATGCCTGCTCTGCAGCTGGCAAGTGTTAATCCCGAGGTCAAGAGGTTACAGCAGTGGTAAACCAGGGCTGACTTGTACCATGAGTACCATGGACTTTTCCTGATGGATCTGTTTACTTGCTGTGTTCTTTCAGGACCCTGTCAAAGATGGTGAAACAAAAATCAAGGCGGACTATGCTCAGCTGTTTGAGGATATGCAGAATGCATTTCGCAGTCTGGAAGACTAGACTCAACCTCTGTGACCACTCCAGTTTGTCCTCTCAGTTCCTCATCTCAGCTCCTCTGCTTCCCTACCTTACAAGAATGATGCAACAGTACTTGAGTTGATAAATAACCCTATGTTTCCCCTGTTCATACTCAGAGAGTGTCTTTACAAAAAACATTCCTCTTAGTTGGTATTTGGCATTGCTTTGTGCGTCTGAAGTGGTGAGTGATGTGTGAATGAGCCTGGCTGAGTGAGGAAATGCTGTTGTACACTTCTAGGGTGGGAAAAATTCCACCTTTCCTCTCCCAGCTCTCCTGGTAACCAGTCTTTCACCTCGGGGTGTAACCAGTTGAGCTGCACTGGCAGAGGAGGTGTAGGTCTTGATGCAGTACATTGCGAGCTGGCAGTGGGAAGGGCATTTACACCTGCCACTTTGCTAAGTGACTATCAGACGTAGAACTCCCTGTCCTCAAACAGAATTTTTGACCATATTCTAATGACATGTTGATACAACCAAAAATTCTTCACTACTCTTGTCATTTTTGAGTCTCTCAGCTGAGTCTTTTGGTACTGAAATGTGGTAGTTCTGGTCCTCTCCAAGAAGGGACTAACTAGAAGATGAGCATATACAAGCGACTGATATAATTTTGTACACTGGAGAAATACAATTTTATCTTCCTGCTTAATACAGATAGGACTGTTGGACTCAGCATCAGCTAAAATCAAAGCCATAGGTGCTCAGCTTCCAGCAGAATTTTACTTTCTTGACTCCGATTCATCCCGTACAATTTCCTGACACTCAGCTGCTTTATTTTGTGAAGCTTGTGACTGCTGCCATGTACTGCAGGGCATGATAGGCAAGGTACAGTGATGCCACATGTGCTGACCACAGCGTGGTCCTTCCTTGGTGGTGCTCTGCCAGTGCAGTTGCCCCCAGTGCAATGCCCAGGTTATGCCAAGGAAAGGAAAGCACGTGCTTAGCCTTCTTCCTCCACCTGTGCTCACGTGGCCTGTTGGGTGGTGGCACAGAAGGTCCCCAGTTCTTGTGTAAGAGGAATGTATGATACTCAGCTGGGGGCAGGGGATGAATGGGGGAAGGTTGATGAGTACAAAATGTATTTACTCCTGCCTTGTTGATTACGATGCAAGAGAAACCAGTGGCTCTGGTCCTCTGCTCTGTGCTCTGGAAGCACTCTGTCAAGCAGCTGAAACTGCTGTCTCTTTGGGCTTTTTTTATTGGTAAAACTAGACTGAGATGAGGAATGAGCAGAGCACAGCCCTTCTGTCAAACTCTCTGAGCCCAGCACTCATCCCATTGCTCCAGAGTGCAAGAGAGAGAGATGCTGGCATCCTCTCCAGTCTCTCCCTCTCAATTGTGTCAGGTGGCATCCTGTGCCCAGCTGGGTTCCAGATGCCACCTAGTGCTTTGTTAGTCCTGAGACAGCACCTGTTGTTGGTGACACCGTGCCTACGTGAGCATTAATTCTGCACTGAAGTATTTCCACCGGCGCCAGCTTTGAACAGTAGTGATGCAAAGGGATCTTGTGCTACGGACCAAATGCTGCCACTTCCATTATGGTATCAACCCACTGTTTGTCAGGGGAGAGCCCAGCTGAAACTTAAAGGGATTGACTATTTTTGGTTCTCCCGAAAAGAAACTGCTCCTCCAGCTGATATTCTGGTAGTGAACGCTTAAGTTTACAGCTCACTAAACTTTTGGTGTATGCTGCTTATTTTATCAACGAGCATGTGTGAATGAGTAGTCACCATCCAAGCCCTTGCTGGGCTCATCGTTTGTACCCTTCACCACTGTACAATGTAGCATTTCATGCTAGAAACCAGATGTTCTTATCTCTTTAAATAGAGGATGTTATAAACTTTACAGAAGATGTCTAAGATAATGCAGTTCTAATATTTATTGTGCTGTACCTGGCCCTGAAGTGTGACCAGTTCAAAGTTTCATATATATTTTTGTCCTTTTTGTTTTGTGTCTGTTTTCAGTGTTGAGATTCTGATGTTCACTGTGTCCTCCAAGCCTTCCTTCCACAGCTGTGGGAGGAATTACAACATGGGCAGAACCCCACCACCTACTTTATCTTGTATATTTCATAATGTACGTTGCTGGAAATTGTGTAAAAAATAAATTAAAAAAATTGTTCAAGTCAATGAAAATAAAATTGATTTAAATTAGGTTTTATCTGTCCTATTTTCTTATGTCAAACCAAACCTATACCACAGTGGTGTACACAGCAGCCCATCACAAAAGGTCACAGCTTGCTTAAAAAAAATTACTTCATCACTTTAGGGATTTCTTTAAAACTGCAAGCAGTAATTTGGCATGGACTCTTTACTTCAGTTCTCCCATTGCATTACAGCTTGCACAATCTCCTCATACATTACTTGAAAGAGTTACAAAGTAGTAAATTCTCTTAGGGCAGGTATTTTTAGGATTACTTTTAATACAATAAAAGTGTAACTGTAAGTCTGCCTTTTGCTGCCATGCATACAAAACAGCTGTAATTGTAATTGTACCATTTTAAGGTACTTGGCACTTTGGATCAGAAGCTGAGCAGCACTACTGGCCACAGCAACTCCTTTTGAATAGAGAGTTGAGACCTTCTGTGAACAGCAACACATAAATAAAGAATACACTAAAAACATCACACTTGGCCCATTTTGTAGATTTGACCACTCTGTAACGCCTTTTTGAAGAAAGTGTTCTGATATTTCATAGAATATATTAAGAGATACAGCAAACTGAAGGTGTTCAAGTAATTCTGCCACTTCACAAAGGGGTGGAAGTCATAAGCTCATTTCCTGGCAACCGTGGACTGACTAGTAGTTCTTGGTAGATGTTAAGAAATCCATCAAGTGAAGTGATGAGTTCAGGTTTTGGCAGTTTGGAAGTTACCAACTGGCAGTGTCCTCACTTCATCCACTCGACTTTTGTGGATCTGGAAGGCCGGTGTCACCCAGCGGCCACAGGAACACTGGTCCCCCCTCCAGCTGAAGGAGCCCAGCTTTGATGTGCATTTGGGACACAGGAGCTGCAAGAAAAACCCAGGACTCAGTCTCAGACATGTGTTGATGTGGATCTAGTTAAAAACAGGCCAAAAAGCCAAACTGGAAGGGCTCTTTAGCTCTGGGGTAGAGCAGGCAGCTGTGCTGGCAGAAGTGAGGGTGTGGAAATGCAGCTGCTGGGACTTGATGGGATTCCAAGACAGTTTTACCAGGGTCCCAAAGACTTGGTCAGCCTGAGACCACAACAGGCTTTTGAAGTCCCACAAATCTTTCTCGTAATAGAAACAAACAGCAGATAAACCCTGTCCAAGATCCTGGCGGGTGGTGTCAGCTCAAGCAGAGCATCAACTCGTGTCCTTGTGAAAGAGTATTCTACATTTAGGCATCTGCCCGTAAGCTGCAAAATTCACATCAGAAAGGCTGGGAGAGGCCTTGTGTGTGGGTTTTCCTTTCAGGGAAGAAACACAGTTCTGCCTTTGCAAAATAAAAACCAACAAAAAAACCCAAACCAAAAATCCAAAGAATAAAGCGCATGCTCCACTTCACCTGTCCTTCCATTACTCCCAGCAGTGCTGGTTCCATCCACTGCACGGGCTCGATGAAGTACGAGGTGCACTTTTCCTGGCCGCTCCCAGAAAGCCGAGCAGAGTCTGTTATCCTCTTGTGGGCAAAGGCTGTCGGTCCCATTCCTTCCGTGTGGGACAAAATGCTGGAGCTATGGAACAGAGCACGTCTGCCCTCCGGGACGTGGGAAAAAAGAAGTAAAACAAACTCTTTTTTTCACAAACCTACAGACCATAGATAATAGGGATACGGGCCTCCCGACTCTGCATAATTAAACAGGAGTAAAAATTCTACATTTTTTTATTAGTCTAGAAGGTTCACAAACACCACTCCAGGGAACAAGAAGTTTTGTATTTTGTACTTTCAATTTTTTGTTTTGCAAATACAATATGGAAACTTAGGCAACAACTCATCCCTGACCTGACAACAGTGCCATGCCCATTGATTTACACAGGTTATTCTACTCTTGAGTAGATTTCACTGAATGACGTTTTAAAAAAAAATATAAAGTATTCTATAAATATATAAAAATACGTATTTTTAATACATATAAAGTACCTGCATTTCCTGCATCTGTAGAGAACCTCTGTGTTCAAAGTTTGGCATATAGTGGTAGGATCAACTGCGAAGACTTCTTGGGGCAAGTCTTGAGGTTCTGCAGAGGGGTCAGGACCATGTTGTGAGTCAGATCAGCTCAGCCATGCTGCATTCCTGGGAATGAGACAGGACTACGCCTCTGCCCCAGTAACAGCCTGCAGGAGCCACCTTCTTTCCTTTCATTTGCCCTCTCACCAATTCCAACAGATTAAGCTAAAAACAAAAGGGCCTAATCCCGCCATGCCTAAAACAGGGATTTGCTTAATGCAATGAGCTGAGATCTAGACTATGGCCTCAACCATGGTAAAATAATGATATCTTGCTTTATGTTCTTACTTCAACAGCAAGTAAAGGCAGAGGAGGTTTCTGAGCAGTTGTGCCAATGTTTTAGTGCCCAAAATACAGAAAGGCAGCTTGCAAATGGGAACTGCTACGGACAATGACACATGAAGGGCAACAGCACTGTCACGCTGAGTAAGCAACACTGAGATCTTGCAAGAAAAGTCACAGATTATGATTTTATCATAAAATTACACTGATGCACATGTATCTTTTGCAAATTAAAGAATGAAAGTTTACTTCATTACCTGAATTTCAACTTTATCTCAAGTTTTGCATGTTATTTTTTTCATCACATTGACATATTTTCTGAGGACGCTGTTTGCTTTGCCAGGGATGTAAAAATCACGAAAAGTATCAAACTGACATTTACCATTTTTTGCACTTTGCTGAAGAGCGCAGCTCCTTACAGATCTTATTTCCCAGGCATCTCTCAAAGGCACATTTTTCCCCCACTGATGAGCTGGGATTCTCTAGGGCTGGTATAATGTGAATGCTTGCCCTGGCCAAGTCCAGGCTCGGCTCCTTTGAGGGCAGCACTCGAAGTGAAGCCCCTTTGACAGGGCCTTCTGCGTTCATTCCGGGACAGCCTGTTCCCCTCCTCGGGAGACTGCTCCGCGCACCCGCGATGCTCCCACTCACCGGAGAACCTCTCGCTGAGCATCTCCAGCCGGTACCGCTTGTAGAGGACGCTGCTGGTGTCCACGGCGCACCCCATCGCCTCGTACAGCTTCAGCTGCCCCTGGAAGCCCGGGTTCACCCTGCGGCGGGGCCAAGAGGAGAGCGGGGTGAGGGGGGCGCCGGGCGGGCCGGGAGGCGCGGGGGGCGCGGCGGGGCACTCACTGCGCGTCCGGCTTGGCGGCCCTCACGGCGGCCAGCGCCTCCTCGCAGCCGAGCCCCTGCGTCTTCATCAGGTAGGCGGCGACCACGGCCACGCTGCGGCTNTCCCGCGCCCGGACGTGCATGGCCCGCACCCCCGGCACGGCCGGCGGCTCCTCCGCGTCCACCGTCAGCACCGCCACCACCCCCGCCGCCGACAGCGCCTCCGGGGACGAGCACGACTCCGCGCCGCCCACGTAGAGCCCCGCCAGCACCGGCACCATCCCGCCGGCAGCCGCCATGGCTGCGGCAGGCGGGAGGGAAGCGCCGCCCCGGCACGGCACCGCTTTCCGTTTCCCTTGCCAGTGTGGAAGGAATAGTTTCCGTAGCAATGGTCACGCCGCTGTGCGTACCGGGGCGATTCTCCTCCCTGCGGCCACGAATGTCTGTCTTAACTCGTCTTTTCCCCCCACTCCTCTGTCTCCTTACAAATGCTCAGAAAAAAAATATATATCACAGGATCGGTCAGGTTGCCAGGGAGCACAGTGGGTCATTTGGTCCAACCTCCCTGCTTAAGCAGGGTGGTCCCAGAGGACACGGTACAGGATTCTGTCCAGACGGTTCTGGAGTATCTCCAGTGCGGGAGACTCCTGACAGACAACACAGAGAACAGAAATTTTCAGATCCCCTTGAAGCTGCTAAATAGAACTTAAAATACTAACTAGCAAAATAGATAAAAGAATATACAAGTAGACACACGGGATGCTAAATATAGCTGGAACCAGTGGATAAACAGATAATGAGGAATATAGTGGCTTTTGTGGTAAAGCCGTGTAACAAGAAGCAGCAGAGTAGGCCCTAAGAGAAGTTCAAGCCTAGGTCATCTGCATCATTGGGGGTGTCAGGAAAATCCACAAACGCCAGAGGTTTATGTCCAAAAAGGAGACAGAGGAGTCCTGCAGCTTTATTCGAATAAAGGGAGAGTTCACTGGGGCACACACCCACAGGCTTTTCTCTCGAGGTTTCAGAGGGCACAAGCCGCCTTTTATCCTAAACTCCTTGTATGTTGCCCTCTTCCTTTCCCAAGGTACAGCCTTCCTGAACTGCCTGCCACATTTTCCCACCTTAAACCTACTATTTTACCACAAAATTCAGAAATTTAGGCTTGTGCAGACCCTTGTCTGTTTCAGGAGCCAAGCTCTCTGGGCTCTGCAACAAACCTGCTGCCCAAAGTTGGCAGAGACGTTAAGACCATTCCAAAGACTTTAACATCCATACCTTCACCCATCAAATTGTTTGTAAAGACGTTAGCCTTCCTCTCAGGGGCACTCAGCGAGTATGACCACCAGAGACCCCTTTAGATGACCCTCTAGGACCATAAAGGACTTCCAGTGAGGTGGATGCATGTAAATTAGTTCTAGGAAAAGTGATGTTTCTGTATTAGCTAGGAAGTACACTGCAAGGAATATGTTTGGTCATGATGGAATTTTACTGTGGACACACCTAAATTAGAGAAGATACCCTCTGGGAGTCCAGCACGCTCATTATAAAGAATCCCTGCTTTCTAATACTTTAAATTGTGTTAGAAGGTTTGTTTGCCAGCTGTTTTCTGTCACACTCCACACCTTTCTGGACGACTTGTTTCAGTGCATGATCACTCTTGCAGTAACGTTGTTCCTCATGTTCAGGAGGAACTTCCTGTGCATCAGTTTCTGCTCGTGTCCTAGTGGCTGGCACAAGTGAGAAGAGCCTGGCTCCATCCTCTTGGTCCCCTCCCTCCTTCCTCCCCCCCCACTTTTTTAATCATGGCAAAATGCCAAATTTCATTATAAAGACCTGTGCTATGGCTGTCTCCACGGCTTGGACACAGAACCTTACCCTGTCTCCCCTATATGGGATAGAAGAGCCTAAAGGCCCTAATTACCGTCACCGGAGGACTGTTCTAGTACAGCGCAGTGTGAGACAGCTGTCGGCAAAATTGTAGCAAAGACATCTGCAAGGGCCTCTGGGATCCTTGCAGGATGCTGACTAGCCATGGAGGAGGTGAGACTGGCAGTCACTGCAGGCCTGATAAGGTGAGACTGAAACCGGGCGCGAAGGGACATTGTTATCCCTTTCCCACAGGAGAGGCGGATGGAGCTGGGGCCGTGGAGCAGCTGCCGTGCTGCAGGAGGGATGGGCTGCCACAGAGATGCTGCTGAGGATGCTACCCTCGAGACACTTCCCCACCAGTGCCAGCAGACAACATGCATCAGTTGCCAGTCTTGCTGGGAGATGGGCAGTGGGACAGCAGCTTCCAGAGCTGTGGAGTTTCCATGTGCTGCTGGTGGCCCACGGAGCAGACTGAGACAACTCTCTATAGTTGAGATGGGCCCCAAGGTTTCCAAGGGTGCAAGGCCACTGCATAAAGTTTGCTGCCATCCTGCCTCACCTCCCATGCTTGCCCTAGTGCCTATGTGATGGTGTGATTGTGCAGCAGTCCAGCTGGCAAGCTGCTCCAGGGAAAGGCACATCCCCTCTTTGGATGGATCAGTTCTGAATCGCATAAACGTGACCCAGAGGGTGTGCCTGTGTATCTGTGTAAGGGGAGTCTCTGACAGCTCTCATTTAGATTATTTTAAGCTACGTAAATGTGCAAAATGTCCTTTTCCAGTTGCCCTTGCCACCAGCGAGAAATGAAAGGTTTACTGAAAAAGCATTTAAAAATGCAGACAACTTTCCAGTAACAGCAGGGGGAAAAAAGCATACTGAAAAGAAAGGCAGGGGGAAATAAAAAACAGACCTTTACTTGTGAAAGCAGATAACAATTGTAGAAAACTACCATGGGGAAAAAACAGATTATTCATTTCTTGAGTGATCTGAAAAAAGTCTGCAGACAACTGCAAGTTACTGAAGGGGCTATGAGTTTTACAGCAGGGTTATATTATCCAGGTTTTATGTAAATACTAAGGGGTGGTTAATAATCTCTGTTAACCTTCAAATCTGTGACTATGCAGGGGCAAACAGTGCTGTCTGCAACTAAAACCCGGCAGGGCTTGATGGAGGATCCCAAGAGGTTGGTCTAGTTGTAGCGTTAGCACTACAGTCCTCCACGCTGCTTTCTAAAGCCATGGATAATGAGGGAATGTGAAAAAGATGTGATTTCAAAATGAAATCTGTAGTGGGGGTAAGTACAAAGTCCTTGGGGCAGAGCCCACAGACAGCTCGGTACCTAATGGCTTCACACGAGCGAAACTGCACTCCCTAAACCTCACTGTTTCTCTGCAACCCCCCTTTGCTGTGTTTGCCACCTGCAGCCTGAGGCGATGCGTCCTGAATTTGCTCATGGCTCCCAAATTAGAGTAAATATTTTTTTTCAGTCTGATTTGCAAACCCTTGTTCTCCCCCCACCTCCGCCTCCCCCCATCATCTTCTCCTCTACCACCGAAAATTGTGATGTTCTCCCCCAGGTTCCAGGAAACCGTGTGACTAATTAAGCAGTTGGGGTGAGCTCAGGTGCAAAGAAAAAGCCAGTCAGATGATGGGCTGCTGCCCACTCGCTCCAGCAAGTGCATTCCATCCCTGCGTGTGTCTGCCCTGCTGCTTCCTAAGGGAAGGGAAAATGCCAGGCTTCCCTGGGCTCTGGACCCTCACAGCACAACCAGCCTGGCAAAACCGATTTTCCTGCTGTGGAAGCAAAAGTGCCGCGGCCTGGGCAGAGGCATTACACCCTCTTCCCTCCTAGAAGAATTTGTCTGCATCTTTCATCAGCAGGGTGGCTCTGCTCCTTCAGGCTTTTGGGTAGTTCGGGGCCTGTACATCAGAGGATTTGTGAGAGGAGTCTGCAGCCCACAGCCCAGGTTGCCAGGGGTGGCACACAGCAAAGTGGTGGGGACATCTTCAAAAAGCCATGCATGAGAGACAGCAGCTCTGGATTTCTGTGTCTTCCTCACATCGAAATGCAGCAGGAACTTACTTTGCACAGGTCCTGCTGGTGAAGGGGCCTGGTACCATTTCTTGCCTGTTGGAGAAAGGGTGTTTTGCTGATCTCAGAACTTTGTGGGAGCCGGGAAGTCCTCCATGGCAGCATCGTATCCCTTAGAGCAGGGACTTCCCAGCAGTCAGAGTGCTTCTAGCAGCAAATTTAACTTCTGATTTTTTAAAGGCTGCTGTTCCCTGCATAACTACATTCTGTGTGTCTATATTCACGTGTTTATTTCACCTTTATCCATGTATCAGGAGGAAGAATTGCTTCATCTCCCAGCAGGAAACCTCAGACTTGCAGAGGCAGCTAGAGAAACAACAACGAAAGAGGCTCCCTCTTGATACTCTGCAGGAGGATTTCATCATAGCCCTGCGTGGGTGGGATGTTCCTACCTGTCTCCACTCTCTCAGCATCTGCAGACATGCAGTTACTCCACATGTCAGACAAAAAAGAAGAGTTTTCCGACTGCAGATCTGATGCTCAATTACAGAATGGAGCCTGACAGTTACTACTACTGGGTATTAATAACTCTGCTTCACTTTATGGCTTTAACAGCTGTAGCAACCAAGATTTATGATGACACATTACGTTCAGCAATGCATCACATAAGGAAACTAATCTGACAGTGCCAGGTCACTGAGCTGACTTACAGGCTTTTAAGTGAGTTTCTTCTGCCAGATTTGCTGCCCTATTTACTGGATAAAAATGAACAACTTGCACTGTTTTAATATAACTCCATACTTGCTTCTGTTTTGGCAGCTCACAGACTCTTTTCCCTTTGTCACTCTGCCTTCCCAGGAGCCAGCTGATCCTTCTTCATTCCCCATCCTCTCTCTGAATACCCTTTGAAGCACGTCCAGTGCTGTGTATCCTGAAGAAGGGTACACCCCAGGAGAGGGGAGGAGAGAGGGAGCTGGGAGAAAACGCTGGAGCAACAGGCAGAGATGAGGGATGGAGCAGCTGTGGGAGCAGGGGGAGATGACAACTGTCCAAGAGCAGAGGGGCACGGTGGCTGCCAGCACTCACTGTCTTGTGGCAGGATTTTATCTGTATCCCAGTCACTCTCAGAGAAAGTATGTCTTGCAAAGATTGGGATCACGCATTACTTCTCCCTAGACTTAGAATTAGAGCTGGCAGCAGGAAAGTCCTAAATAACTGCTAAACATTAAGATGGTACCCTGGAGCTGTGTCTGGGCCTGTGTCAGCCACCTCAGCAGCCACAGCACCTGAGCAGTAGCCCATGATTTTTAATCTCTTGTCTCAGCAGCGGGCTGTGTATTTCCATGTTTTCTATCCTCATGGCACCATAATCCACTGCACAGACACAGCTGGATGGGTAGCAGAAGGCAGCTTCTCCTCGGGGCTAAATGGGCTTGTTCATTACTCAGAGATGCATTCCTCATTATTCCTGCAATTTACTTAGGAGCCTGGTCCAGCCGGCTTTAATGGCATTTCCAATTCCCATCCCAAGGACCCTTTGTGTGGCACCCATGAAAAGCAGTTAAAAAGAACAAGTTTATTGTCAGGAGGTCTAAGTTCACTGCAGCGAGTACTGTGCAGTGTTCTGTTCCCTTGACTAATACTTAAAGTCTGCAAGTCAGAGGATAAAGAAAACACCCTAAAATAGAGTGGAGATACCTCTTTGTGTTTAAAAATGCTTTTGTGGAACAAGAACTTTTAAACAAATAATGTAAAGTATGAACCTTTGATGAATACTTTAACATCTGTAATAGTAGTATGTTCTGCAGTTTATCTTTGTCTATACTGGTATCTAGTAAATATTCCCAATAGAAAATATTTCTTAATAAGTGTTTTAATTGCTCCCCATGTGGCAACAGGAAATATAGTGCCCAAAATCATCAGTTATTGTCAAAAGGCAATATTATTTGAGGCAGAAATATTGCTGAAGAAATATTCTTAAGAGGTGAGATCATTCACTGTTTTAATCTCCAAGTGAGACATTTCCTTACAAGTGGTTATGCTTCTCTCATTTGTGCTACTACTTCTCTTTGAGTTCCCTATTTCTCTTTCTAATTTTAGAAACATGGGGAAAAAGTGCTGAGAGAGATCTGGATCATCATGTCCATCTCCATACCACCACAGGCAATCATATTACATATTTTCTTTTCTAGCTTCATCTTAAACCTAGTTTTATTCCCTTCCCACCTGCAAGGCTCTGAAATCATGATTATCTCATTGGACAACAAGATGGTAGCTTGCATGAAATCTGATTTTTGTGTCAATATTATCCTTTAATTTAAATAGGTCATTTTGTTTCCTGTTACTTATCCCAGTGGGGCAATATTGGAGTAAAATAAATAATTATCTAACTCATCCCTATTCCTGCCCAGCTTTGGCTTTGTTGGTGAAACAAGGCAGGTCTGTCGTGTTTGCTAGGCAAAAAGGAGCTTTCCAGTTTCCTCATTCAAGGCCAGCTCTTCTCCATATGTGTGCAGCTTTTAATTCATCTTTCTTGACTGTGTATGGCCAAACAGTATAACAGATGTAGTGGTGATTTTTTTTTTTCCAATGCTTTGTAAGTACTTTTTTTACTTCTACTAGGATTATGCCAGCTGGCCTGTCCTAGGTTGTGTTGATTTTTTCCCCCACTTCTATTGAGTCCTGATTATCCTAGCAAAAGGCAGATACCTCTGTATTTGATGAAACGTATTCTCAGCAGAAATTGTAACTTTTGCCCCCAGAACACATGATCTCGCACCCTGCACTATTAACCACCAGCTGATTTTTATGACACTGCATCTCCAAGCTGATTCCTGTCCAGTCATTCCGTCATCCTTGTCCGCGTGTGCAGAGCCTCCCACAGCCCGTCAGCCACAGTTTCCAGTAGCACGCTGTTTGAACACTGCTCGAACATCCTTGTGAGCCCATCCTTGCAGGTTCTGGATGAGCGCCTGGTTTGGCTGTTTCCAACCGAGCACCACAGAGAACTCTTTGGCAGAGCTGGACGTCTGGGATCTCTGCTGACAAGTGTTCTGTCTGGGACAAGATACCTTCGGGAAAGCCCTGTTGTATTTCAGTCAGCCCTTCATCGTAGCCCACAGATTCACAGAACCAATTAGGTTGGAAAAGACCTCTGAGATCGAGTCCAACCTATGACCAAACACCACCATGGTAACTAGATAATGGCACTGAGTGCCACTTCCAGCCTTCTTTGAACAGCTCCAGAGGTGGTGACTCCATCGTCTCCCTGGGCAGTCCATTCCAATGTCTAATCTCCTTTTCAGTGAAGAATTTCTTCCTAATGTCCAACCTGAACCTGCCACAGCTTAAGACTGTGTTGTCTCCTGTCACTAGTGGCCTGGGAGAAGAGACTGATCACCCCTCGACTACATCCTCCTTTCAGGCAGTTGTAGAGAGCAATAAGGTCTCCCCTGAACCTCCTTTTCTCCAGACTAAACAACCCCAGCTCCTTCAGCCGCTCATAACGGGACTTGTGCTCCAGATCCTCCACCAACTTCGTTGCTCTTTTTTGGAGGCGCTCCAGCCCCTCAATGGCCTTCNCGGGGCGGGGCGGCGATGGAGGGCCATAAAGGGCGGTCGCGGGCAGTGGCGAGGCTGGCGCGGTTGCTCGGGGTGAGCGGCGGGGCTGAGGTGAGCTGTGGGGCCGGGGCTCCTCTCCGGGGCTGAGCCGGCGGGGCGGGAGGGCGCTCCTGGGAGCGGTTCTGTCGTGGCTGTGGGGGTCNCTGATCACCCCTCGACTACATCCTCCTTTCAGGCAGCTGTAGAGAGCAATAAGGTCTCCCCTGAACCTCCTTTTCTCCAGACTAAACAACCCCAGCTCCTTCAGCCGCTCATAACGGGACTTGTGCTCCAGATCCTCCACCAACTTCGTTGCTCTTTTTTGGAGGCGCTCCAGCCCCTCAATGGCCTTCCTGAACGGAGGGGCGCTTTGAAAAGTTAGTATTTATATGGGAGGGGGAGCGGCAAGCGGCCGCTGGGCGCTGTGTGTGGAGTTCGCGGGGCGAGCCCCCGAGCTGGCGGCCGAGGGCTCCAGGGCACGGGCGGCC